>CM033800.1:8406607-8640208 GCA_019656835.1 Rhododendron ovatum
TAGGACTTGAACTCATATAGGGAGTAAAGCAACTCAAAACATTTTTTTATTTTTTATTTTGACTAGTGAGGAGCACGTGCGTTGCACATGGCACGTAGACTATTTATAAATCTTGTGTTATTTTTACACAAAACAAACATGTAATGAAAATTCAAAATTTTCCAAATAACAACATAAATGGAAGTGCACTCGAAGGATTCGCTTTGCTCTGGATCACTCATCATTAGCAGAAGAACAAAAAAAAACACACCAACGCCTAAATAATTGCAATGCTTTGTTTCCTGTCAACTAAGTATGGATCAGCCTTCTAATACTTTGTATCGGGAATCTCTCAAACTTTTTGAAGGCATATTGACATAGTTGTTGGAGCGATGGATTCAGTATTCTCGAGTAGCAATAGACTGAAAGAGTATTCCTTCTAAACACGACATCTAATGTTCCTTTAGATAATCTCGTCATCAAAAAATTGCAAACTGTGTTAATCTTCGAGCAAAATTTGTCATTATTTATTCTACACAATGTAGTTTTTTTTTTTTAGGATCATCCAACATCAAGCTACTATTTTACAAACACTAAATGGGTGTTAGTTTACAAAGCTATCTTATCTTTGACTAACTGGGTGCTGGTTTGACAATCTTGTTGGAACAAGAAGGTGGGCATAATGAAATGCTTGTGATATGATCCTAGAAAAGCAACAAACGGGATTGTTGATAAGGATAATTTTGACAAGGAATCTAAGGAATAACTATATCGTGGATTAAAAAATTACAGTAACAATATTGCAAATATAGTAGAATCCATATTACTACTGCAAACATATTAATCCACAAGCATATCTCTGATGTGAATCAATGGGAATAAGTCAGGTATTCAAGAACGCATGAACTAATTACCAAAAAAAAAGACAATTACTCGTGGTTTCAAACCAATTCTAATGCACCGTGTGCAATACAAATGGGGTAATGAACAGAATTTTAGAATACTTATAACATGCAAAAGTTCATCAAACTTCAGTAATGGATAAATTGAAGCACACCTAGTCATTAGTCAAAAGGGGTTTTTGCGAAGGAGAGTTTCATAGATTCATGGTAGTAACAGGTATCATCGGAAAATGAACTCTTAAGGATCTTTTATTTGCCAAGAGATTTTTAGTAACATTAATAATTATACCTTGATGTCCTTGGCCACCAAACACTCATTGATGCAATAATTGAGGTGGTCGAGATCTGATTGGACTTTACACCACTCTCCCAACTCAGATTTGCTGATCTAAAGATGTGAGACTCTGGAAACACTTAGGGTTTAGTATTGTACCTGAATGGAGTGAATAAAAACAAAAGAGATAGTAAGCTGCATAAGTGATATCGAATAGATGCTACAACATAGAGCTCGCCTTCAAGATGTTTCATCTCCTAGATTTTACACTCCTACTTACTTGATTGATCACGTTAACATAATAAGCGGCAACCAGTGATGAAAGCAAGGCTTGATGTGGGGTGCCATACCCCACCTTTAAGCCAGTTACACATTAGTATATTACATTATAGAATATCATATAATGGGACAATTTGACATCATGACACCCTGTTTGGCTGACTATTACGGAGATAGGTATAGGGGATTTGTCTCATATTAATCAACCTTTTTATGTTTCAACCAATTAATTCATTTGTAGTTTGGGCCTCTGATATGTGCACTACCTATTGTCATGGTCTTCACCCAACCAATTATAAGAAAATGGGAAGCTCTTTACAGGAAATAAAATTAAAGGGCCAATTACTTCAGAGAGGGAGAGAGTGAATTATTTCGGAAGAAAGCACTCAATTGTGAAGAAGGCAGAAGCAAAATTAAATAGGGAAATCACAGAGCAAAAGATAGTTTCTGTACAAGTTCCAAGCATGGGTTCTGAGCCCCTCCTCTTCTTTCTCTTTACCTCTCCACATTTCTTTCAAGATAAGATTCCCATTTCTTCTTCCAATGCCGTGAAGCGGCGAAAAGTTAAAATCCCGTTGTCATCGGGGATGACACAAGGTTTAAATTCTATTACCGTAAGGTGGCACCCGTCGGAGACGGCGCAAGGTTTAAATTCCATTGTGGTGAGGGATTTCACTTGAGCTTTCTCTTTTATTAATTCCTTAATTTTCTTTCATTAGAGAGAACGACTTCAGAATTCTATCAACTTGAAATGATACAATTGTACCAATTTTTCATTCCGAGAGAGAGAGAGAGAGAGAGAGAGAGAGAGAGGGAGAGTTCTTGTACGTCCGGGGTGATTATTTCAGTATGGGTTGATCGATCTTCAATTAAGACCCATCCTATGGTGTACATTGGCCGGATAAATTGCGCTTTCATTCCCATCGATGTTTTCCCACCAAATAGTAGTTATCACTTTAAGTGGAGAATTCTGAAGAATAGCATGCCAATTTGTATTTGTACATGTGAAGTGACATTGGGCTACGGTGTGAAATGAAAACCTCATTTATCAAAGAAACATTTTGTCAAACAGTTTGTGTGCAAATGGCACAGTGAATATGGTGGACGATAATGCCTGACTATGTCTTTGAAAGGGGGGCAGGGGACAATGGTTCAATTAGAGGCTGGAAGGAAAACTGAATAATTATCTTACTTTCGTTTGGATTTCTGTTTGGCAGTGACATTTGATGGCGGTAAGAGTCGGTATGATTTTGGCAATTGGATACTTGGATCTCTCTGTACAAAAGTACTTCGTCGGCATGTGGAGTAGGTGGATGGGCTCGCGCTTTCGAACTTTCTCGTTGGCAACAGGAGTTCCATGGAGTAGATGAATGGAATGGTGAAGCATTTCCGGAAGTAATTTATTCTTCGGCGGCAAGTGGCCTCAGTTGACAAGGGGTGTCATTTACCAAGGGGTGTAACTTTCTCGTTGGCTGTAGTAATTTTTCTGTTCCGGAAGTTCCTTCGACATTGTGTCATTTACCAAGGGGCACTTGGCAGTTGGCAGATAAAAGAAGGATTGTAGGATATAGAACAGAAATTCACAAAAATTCTTGGGGGCATTTGTGGAAATTAAAAAGTAGAAAACTTCTTCGTGCTTTTAAAAAAAGTAGTATAGATAAGCACCACCTCAAACATTAGATCTTCCACTTTTTCATTGTAGAAGCTCACACGGTAAACTTGGTCATCAAAAACTACACCCAATTTAATTTTGCAATTGAAAAATGGACTTGCTTTTGAAAACTAAAAAGGTTAATACAAATTATTTTGGAAGAGAATGATGGTTTTCACTTTTCAGATAAATTGTGTCTAAAAGTGAGATGAAATTAGTACATTACTTTTAAAATATTTACAGAAAACTTAAAGTATTTATCCATATCTTTTGCATATACATACTGTAATTTTTTTTAATCAAATATTCCTCTCATGAAGTTTTAGATTCAAGGTGATTTGAAGAATTTGAACATAGCCTCGAAGTTTTACTTTTAGAGATTTTCTTTTTTCATCAACCAAAAACAAAAAAAGAAATTAATTAATCGTCGACAATGAAAGTATAAACATGAAAGGATTTATCAAAGGGCATGAAAGCATCATAACAGGAGGAAGCATCCCAGCTAGCTAGATTTGGACAGTCGCCCTTGATAATCAGATTTGTATACCACCCAAAACCCCAAAGGAAAACACAGTGGAAAAGGAACCATCCAAAATATGTCTCTACCTGGGGCCAAAAATGATATGAAAGCAAAACTTCCAATGTCCAAAACTAGTAGCAACCTCCATTAATTAGCAGCTCTGAATACAGTTCATTGTTAGTATTCCAACCACAAAAAGCTTCCCCATGACTATTACACCATCCAAAATGTTTGCTGTAGAGATCGATACTGTATAGCTTTTGGAGTTTCAGTATTTTCAATTTCAATATAAATCTTCTCTTATCTGTCCATATTTGTTAGATGGGTCTTGAGTCTTGACTCAGCTATACAAAAAAATCTTTCAATTACTAATGACCATGTTACTAGAACTCCATAAAGCAACAAGTCACATGTCATTATCATAGAATTAATGAGAAGAATCTTTTCTCATCTTTCCCCGTTGGTTCCGTTTCTATAAAAATGTGAGCTTGACTTGTTCAAAAAATCTTTTGATCACTCATGGCTATGCATGTTTCTTGGAGTCCATAAAGCAACAAAGACTAGGAAAAACCGTTAAAGTAATTATTAGAGAAGTCAAGAATAACATTTCCTTATCTTTCCATCTATGTTTTGTTTTATTATAATGTGGGCCTGATTAGAAAAATTTTGCAATCAACTATGACCATGTCCTTGAGACTCTGTACAAAAGTTAGCAAAGACTTGTCAAATCCAATTCAGTGTCATTATTAGAGAATAGTGCTTGTTAGAAAAATCTTGCAATCAGACTCTATAAAGCAGCACAGAGTTGGTATGTCACTTGTAGTGAATTATTGACAATTTTGTCTTCGTCTCCATCGGTTTTAGGCTACGTTTGTTTGGATGTAAAATATTTTATCCATTTTTCATTATTTGGCTAGTAAAAGAAGGGAGAAAATATTTTCAAGGGAAAAGATTTTACACCAATGGGGTGAAAATATTTTCCTCTAATTTGGGTCATAAGTCATTTTTGCATTTCACATCAGATCGTTCGATATTTTTCAAAACCGCGTATTCCCTTTCCTTCTTCTCCCAAATAATATTAGATTCAAAATGAGCGAGGAGGAGGAGAGAGAGAGTTACTTGATTAAAATATTTTCGAATCTCTTGAAAAGTATTTTTCATATATGTGCCAATCAAACACCAAAAAATTAAAAATTAAAGTTCATTTTGCGAAAAAATATTTAACATTGTAAAACATTTTACATCGAAACAAACGGAGCCTACTTTCGCTTCCATCCTCCTCTCCAACCTTCAAATCTATGTCCAACTGTCACTAAAACCCTAACCCCCAATCCTAGAGTTATATATTCTATTTCAAATTGGAGTGCAATTTTGCTCACCCTTCCTATTATTAGTTGAAATATTGTGAATCACACCACAAATGATATCATGTTTACCTCTGTAGTACACTTTTTGGGTAAACATAAACCTTCTCCTGTTTCATTGTTTTCCCTTTAGTAGAGATTTATTAGCGCCTACGAAGTTCGTGGAAACGCTTCTTTTGACTCCGAACTCTAAACGTGTCAGCAGAGTTATCAACTTTGTATGTGGTCCATAAAATCTCCTTTCGATTATCTTAGTTCTTAATTTTGTAAAGCTTGGTCTTGGAACAACAATCATGCGAAAAAAAGGCCCAGTTGAATACTTTTTGTAAGTAGTCGATCAAATTATTTGATTCATATTGATACAAATTTCAAGACTAATTAAATCTTTGAACCAAGACAAGTCATGTTATCCGATCAATTAAGCACTTAAGTACGAAATTCCATTAAATTGATTTTTCGTATGATTTGATAGAAAAGTAAATCCTACAAAAGAAATCAATCATTAAATTCATACAAAGAAGTCATGAGTAATAACCTTCTTGCTGCGTCCGTTGAATTTGGTTCACTATGTGAAGAACCACGACTCACTTTCATAGCATTTTCGGGGTTGTTCTCGAGCATATTCACTACCGAATCACATTAAATGTTTTCCTAATTCTTGTTGTACCTCAGGTACACAATATATACTCGCTGCTTACCCATTCAGAGTAGTCCTTTTGTTGTACATAGAGATGAAATTAGCTTGACTGGATATTTTTCTACGCCTTTAGAACTAACTTCGATTTTAGGCTATTTAATATAATGAGTTACACTTTTAATTGTTTGTGCCTTTTGCCGTGATGGCTTGTAGCTTGGATCCTTCGGCAACTATATATATATTGTATCCCAATATCTGATTCTTGGATTTGATTTTCTAGCTGCCATAGATGATTAGTTACTCCAAGTCATAATTTTCTTCTTTATAGACGCATCCTAGCTGCACCTTTGTGCTTTTCTTTTCCATCTTTAAGGTGTTGTGGTAACTCTAAGATTTCTCTAGAAGATCCATCGGTAGAATGAGCAAGTCAATTGATTCCATGGCACAAGATGCTTATGCTTATGCCTGTGCCTCTGTTAGCTCCATGCACCACATTTTAAAGGCTTTACAAGACCAGCAAGCATATAATCCGGGCTTGATCTTTCTGCTACTCTGATTAAAATACATGGAGAACATCATTTGATCATAAGTATATACCTTTTCTGTTTTATAGACATTATGTTGGAAATTCTTGATACGTATGCCATGGAAGGAGAAAGAAAATTCCTACTATAGATCTTGCCATATCCAAGTGCAAATGCTTGTTTTAAATCTTCGAGGATTGTGTTAAATTTGGGAGGGGGACGACAATTAATAGTGGCCAACATGTTGCAATTCCATATGACCAAAAACTAGGGTGGTGTGCTTATCCAAAAAAAAAACTAGGGTGGTGCGACGTGATCTTCCTGAGATCCTATCCTATCACATTAGAAAGAGAAGTTGACTTCCAGCCAGAGCTCCCTAGCTCCCAAGTACTAGGAATGACGTAAATCACAACTAACTCCATTTTTTTGGATTGCCTTGGCTTGTTTTCTGGGTGAAGACCATGTCCAAGCACTGAGGCTTAGCCTTGGAACATGTTGGATTTTGTGGTTCAAGTGTTTTTCAACTATAGAACTGATCAGACGATGTTCATGCTCATGTCAGAACACCAAACCAAGTTAATGCATCGTATACCTCCTTTTTGTTGATCATTTCAAGCTAGTCTGAGGCATAACTAGCTTGTGTCTATAGCGAGTTAGTTCGCTCATATAAAGTCATCGTGCGTCTGCAATGCCATTCTTTTCACCAATGGAGAGAAAGTACTGGGTACCACGACTAGTATTTTCAACCAAGTAAACTCCAATTAAAAAATATTTGTCAACATTGTCCAATCCATTATGCTCTCATGACTACTGACTTATTGGCATTGTGTTTTTTTTTTTTTTGTATCTTTCTTTCTCTTTGCTATTCTAGCATAATGAATATTGCTATGTGAACGATATGTTAAATGAAGTTTTACTGGTTCATAAGCTGTGAAAGTACATAGTTTACTAAGTAAAGCAACAAAGATCAGTGTATAATCGAAAGCTATCTTCTTTTCCCGAGTCTTGATATTACCTGACGATATACGTATAGACATAAATATCAATTGATGAACACAAGGGCAGGACCAGAAATTGATTCTGCCTTGGCTAACTCAAAAAAATTTCAGTGAAGAAACAATGTATATAATATGCATACGAGCAATCTCTAAGAAATAATGCTTGTAATTCATTTCATGCACCGTGCATATGTAACGAGTGAGGACATGAGATATTTATTTCTTAAGAGTTAATAGAGTGGTATCTTTAACATACACAATATGAAAACCAATGTTTCCATGAAAATCTTTGGACATAATTTAAACTTAAAATAAGATTGTAAAAACCAACATTTTTGAAATTTAAGCACACAAACCAGTATTCTACATTTAACAACATAGGTACAAATCTAGTGGAGGGGTTGGGCTAAAAGAAAAAATGGGTTAGGCTAAAATTATTTGGGTTAAACTTTTACATATACTCCCCCCGTCTCCTTTTTAAAGTCTAGTATTCCATTTTGGGCTGTCCCTTATTAAGAGTCAGTTTTGTAAAGTTAGTGGGTAAAAGTTGGTACAGTTTGCCCCTAAAAGTAAATTTCATTTTGAAAAGTTAGTGAGTAAAAGTGTAGTAATGATGTCTCTATAGAGGATAAGTAGGGAAAGTGGAGGTAAAAGTTAATGTGAAATGTGTAATGATGATATTTTCTTAATAAGTTGGAGTTACAAAACGGAACACTTAAAAAGGGACGGAGGAAGTAATTTTTTTGTGTTTTAGTTTTAGAGATTTTCTTTTTTCATCAACCAAAAAGAAAAGAAATTAATTCGTTGACAATGGAAGTATAAACATAAAAGGGATTGATCAAAGGGCATGAAAGCATCATAACATGGAGGAAACATCCCAGATAGTTAGAATTGGACACTTGCCCCTAATAATCAGATTCATATACCACCCAAAATCCCAAACGAAAACACAATTGAAAAGGAACCAATCAAAATATGTCCACCTAGGACCAAAACTGATATGAAAGCAAAACGTCCAATGTCCAAAACCAGTGGCAACCTCCATTAATTAGCATTAGTTAGCAGCTCTAATACAGTTCATCGTTAGTACTACTAATCCAACCACAAAAAGCTTCCCCAATACGACACCATCTAAAATGTTTGTTGTAGAGAGGTTCAGTTTGGGAAATGCTACGGTGTCCACCCGCCGTTTGGAGACACGGTAACTTTTGGCATAACCGACTATTAAAAGCATAACGAAAACCAGCGATGTGTATAACCAAAACCTTACAAAGGCATAACCCTCAAAATTCCCAAAATTTCTAGAGATTTTGAGGGTTATGCCTCTGTAAGGTTTTAGTGATGCACATCATTGGTTTTTGTTATGCTTTTAATGGTAATTAAAAAATCGGAGGTAAAAATTATGAAGGAAGAATAAGATAGTAAGGGATATTAATTTTGATGGGTTGGCCCATATTGATTTGATGATTATGGGGAGAGGGATAAAATAATATGTGGTTTGGATAGGGTATTAAATAGGAGGATAAAATTTGACTATGTTTGGATGGTTTATAGAATGGGGGGATAAGAAGGGATGGATGATGGGAAAAGTTGTCAAATGACTATTTTGCCAATGTGCAATGTTAAATTTGATTATGTATTAAAATAAGTATATAAATTTAGAAATCAATACATTTAATCAATTTTGGACAATTGGAAGTATAAAAAAAAAATTAATTAAAAATGTCTATTCTAAAAAATTATATTAAAAAACGTGTTTTTTAATTAATGGTTTGTATTTATCATTTTTTTGATAAAATCAATTCATTTAATCTATAAAATGTTTAAGCCTTATAAATTCATTTAATCTAGAAAATGTTCATTGAGGGAGATGCAATTTTAATTGTTCGGAAAAACGAAAACATTTTTTTTTGAAAGTGATTTTTTTAGGAATTGGATTTTGATGATTGTGTTAGAATGAATTTTCATTATGTTGTTAAAGATGCTAATGTTAATCTAATTAGCTTTTGGAGATAAAATGTTAGTTTCAACTTGACTGTTATTAGGCATATTTATAAGGACTTGATATAGATATTGATTGGGCTTATTTTTTGGTTTTGCTAGTTTACAGGAAATTTACTTTAGTGGGCCTCTTTTGAATATTGGGCCTAATAATATTCAATATGAATATTGGGCCTAATAATATTCAAGAATCTTGGGCCATTTTTTGGCAAGTTGCATTCTCTCTTTCAGCATGCATCCGAATGGAGTAGTGGTTGAAATATAGGTCAATCGGCTGGTTGACCGGGCCTTGATCCGGTGGCTGCCAAAAAGCTTAAAAAACAGAGCACTCTGTTTTCGTCTCTCTCTCTCCTCTCTAAACATGGGTCCATATTTCACCTCATTATTTTTTATAATTCTTTTTATATGAATTTCATTCTCACACCTATATTGATTATTTGCCTTACTCAATTTGTAAGTTGCAAGCATGATTTGAAAGTTGCATTCTTTTTCAAATTGCAGCCATCGCCACCAAAACCCTCTCTTCTTCCACAGACAAAAAAAAAAGGGCAGCAACAATAAAACGAGGAGGCCTGGAGATGGGGAAAGGGGAAACTAGGAGTATTTTCATCCACAAAACATCCCTCTACGGTCGGATTATTTTGGGGACCTCAAGAGGAGCCCAAAACTAATACCGGACAAACCCTAGAACTGGTGAAAATGAAAAGGGAGTAAAAAATAATAGGGGACGAAACTGGAATGCCAAACGAGGGAAATCGGGTGGGCCCTCTCCATACCCCGCTCTTATTTTTCCCCTCCTCTTTTCACTCCTTCCAAGCAGGCCCTAAGGATGGGAGATATGAAATGAGGAGGAATTATTTTAGGATGGACGATTAAAAGTTACATGGTATGTTTTGCAGTTGATATGAGGGGTGGATTAAACACGTCTGTGTACACTTTTCAATTTTGCCCCAAAACCAATGGGACTCAAAACGGCGTCGTTTTGGGACTTTGCATTGTTGACTGGCCTGCACTCTTCGTCGAGTCGACTTGCTTCCAACCCAGATCTCACTCACCTACCCTCTCACCTTCCTCTTTTCCCTTCTCCCTTCTATCATCTCCTCTGTACCGAGCAATCTCTTTCACAAGGAGGAAATATAGGATGAGATGATAATGGACATTGGCCCCAACATTCAATTTTGGAATTAGGAAGCTAATATAAAACTCAACTTGTTTTCTTCCACAGTTTTGAACTGCTATTTTGAAGTAAAGAGCAGGTGAGAGGTTTGATGATTCCCAAAAATATATATGTAACATTTGGTTTGCGATGGGGAATGGGAACTGGAGGGGGGGGGGAGGGAGAGGGGTTTTCGGTAAACATCCAGCTGGATAATATTTGGACTGGGGGAGAGGTGTCCAAATTATATCCCCACCGAAGGGGACGTATCCGGGGCTAAAATTTATCCGGGTTCTTGTGCACACAAACAAAGGATATAATACCACCCAGATTTTTATATCCCTCTCAACTCTATATCCGGCTTCTTTTGGCTGCTACCAAACAGGCCAGGGAAAAATTGTATGGCAAAGTCCACTCTCACCCCATGTAGTTTGGGTCATGTGCAAATACACTCATTATAGTTTAAAAGTATGCACATAACCCCAGTAATTTTGAAAATGTGCGGATAAAACCCTTGTCGTCATGTTTTTCATCCATATTAATGGAGGTGTATCTCACACGTCTCTAGAATCTAATATGAGCCTTTCATAATGTATTAAATAAAGAATAGAGTATCTCTGTAAAAAAAATCATCTAGATCAAACATCCATAATCCAATGATCTAATTCTTAGTAAGTTGAAATTTGAAATTTTAATTTCATAGTAAATTCGATTGACCATAAGGTTTTTATTTTTTGATCGACTTGAATTTTAGCATGGATGTAGTACTCGTCAAACTCTATAATAATATTAACGATTTGGATCTAATTTTTGGTATAGGAGATGGATTTGTTAGATTTAAGGAAGAATAATAATCAAGGGAGAGGATGAGGGCATATCGGTCTTTTAATCTTTTGTCCGTTAATTTGGATAGAAAACATCACCGCAAAGGATCTATTCGCACATTTTTAAAACCATAGGGGATTATGTGCATACTTTTGAAAATAGAGATTGTATCCGCACATAGTGCAAACCACAGAAGATCAAAATGGATTTTGCCCAAAATTGTGCTCTTTTACCTAGGATAAGGGGGAAGTGATTTCTTAGTCTCCCATTGGTTTGAAGCTAGACCCTCACTCAGTCACTTGGTATATTAACACTCATAAGATTTTTGGCTGAAAAGAATCCATATATGGCTCCCCAATTGTAGTTTGGATACCCATATGATATCTCCTTTGGAGATGCTCTTACATGCATTACTTCATAATTTCATAATATCCTATGAGTTCTTGTCACCTGTCGAATCCACAGCTTTCTTCGCGGAAAGTCATCCTGTGATTCTATATAGTATAGATTTGAATATGGGGAATCATAACATGATCGCTAAACTTTAAAACTTGTTTTGGATCATTCATAATGAAATAACAAACACCACATGCATCCATAACTCGAACTGGTAGCATATCTGAATTTGTGATTTACTGATTTCACATATGGTACTGCAATTTCAAGGAGTGATCCATTTTCCTAAAGCATTTATCATTTTTCAAGAAATCCCTTTGGATCTGAAAACCCTCAATGTCGGCAAGTTCATGAGATGCCCCACAACGACCTCATTTTTAGACTCTTCTCGTCGAGACAAATGATTGATCCAAAAAATCAGTCAAATCTTATAAATGTTTAGAGATACATACGAATTGAATTTTAATTAGAAGGGCCAAATGTTTTCTTTTTAATCGGAAGGAGTATTTTAGGTTTCCTTTCATTAATTCTTTCCAAATATGTCGCTAGCTACACTGCCCGTATATGCGAATTCAAAAACTAATTCCGTTTAACAAATGTGTACCAATCTAATGGTCCAAAATATACGGATTCAAAAACTTCCCTATCATATTATATAGATTCCTCTCATTCCGTTTTGTACCTTGCAGATTTTAAGGGATTTTAAAATCTCTTGTGCAATTTGCATTTCCTTCTATATATAGATTCCTCTAATTCCGTTTTTTACCAACATGGTTTACACGGGATAGATGGGTTCAAATTTTCATTCCTTTTATTCCTTAATATATAATTCCGTTTTTTACTGATTCCTCTAATTCTATATCAGGGAAACATTTAAGACTAAAAAAGGAATATAGAATGAAGGGCAGAGATTTATGCAGAAGGAGGGGACAAATCTTAAGCGTTGGTTGTCTTTTCGATTCAAACACTTCCCTGCCATATTATATAGATATCGAGACGACTCTTTTTGAAGTCATAGTTTGTTGAATTTAAAATTTTATTTTGTTTTGTGCCCATGTCTTACTGAGGATTTTGGAACCGTATAAGTAGACTATACATTAGGACAGAATTGTTTTCTTACAAGACTTTCAGCAAATTGTAGTTTTGTTAATTTGCTTTTTATCAGGTTTATATGAAGCAGGGGTTGGTGTTGTAAATGGTAAAAAATGCATGGGAGAGCTACAGAAAAATATGGCGATTGAGGTGGGCGGGTGCATAAGCATCACATGCAATGGATTCCAGTTTCTGTGCAAAAATATTGCGAGACATGAGTTCTTCCTACTATTGCTAGAGGGAGATGAGAATAGGGAATTTGATTATGGTAAGTAGTGAATCGGGGTTTGAATGGGATGATGTGAGTTAGAATGGGTGAGAATATGAAAGAAGATTTGGCTGTAAGTCATGATAAATTGGGGTTTGAAATGTATTACGGTTAACTGTGTTTAATAGGTTAGAGGACGGAGATGGATTGCTCTCTGGTACTAAGTCTGGTTTTGTAATTACTATTATATATGATTTATTGAACATGCAATCACATTACGTTTGGACATTTGTAATTTATTTTGTTTCAAGTGAGGCTGACTCTCGATAGAATTGTTGAATTCTAGATTACTCAATGTGGTCCCCACTAATTAGGAATTGGTTTGTGTTGGGATCAAGTTATATGGGATTGTGTAAGCATGAGCAGTTGTCGACAACTTGCTAAAGAGACTCAAAGCCAGTTATAATGCCGCATTCTTCACCGGCATGCGCTAGTGTGTGTGTATATATATATATATATATATAGTCCGGATCTCCTAAGGGATCCCGCAAGGCCTAACCATGCGGGACTCCCCTTTCCCGATCGAATTGCGACGATCCGAACCGCTCAAAGTGATTAGAACGTGATTTTAAGGGTATCCATAAGAAATCAGCAGAAAAAAATGATCGGGAAGAGCTTCATCCGAAACAGTTTTTTATTGAACGGTTCAGCAAAAAATTGCTCGGATGAAGCCCTTCCCGATCATTTTTTTGCTGATTTCTCGCGGGTATCCGTAAAATTACGTTTTGCACACTTTGAGTGGCTCGGATCGTTGCAATTCGATCGGAAAAGGAGAGTCCCGCACGGTAAGACCGTGCGGGATCCCTCATTGGATCCCAAGTGACATACATACATACATACATACATATAGGGAGACAATTTCACTATTTTTTCTAATAACTCAGGTGTCTCGATTGGAGGAAGTTTCAATCTAGCTAAACAACCAAATTATGGCATAGTCATTTGAATGACCACTCAAACGACCCATTAAGTGGTTCAATGGTCTAATTTGGACTAGTCGTAGATTGATTTAGATATTCCGTGTATTTAATTAATTCACGCTCCGAAACCTGATAGGCATATGAAACTTCTCATGGATTCTATCATTTTCGTAACAAGTTATCAGGCCGGCAATGGTTGATCCTTAACAAATAGTATCAGACTTCAGTCTATATATGTAGTGAGAACTACCTTGAGAATCTCTACGCGTCACCTCTTGGATCCGTTGTATCAGAAAAAAATATTGTATAAAATTAAGTACTATGCCGTGGCCACCGGGGAGAAATTTGATTGCTTGTCATGGCGGCAACGAGGACGGTGCGCATTCTGAAAAAAAATATTTTTGAAGGAGATGGTGACACCCGTGACGTACGTTGTAGTATATCTAAGGAGAAACACTACCTCGGACCAATAATAACTTGAGCTTGGCTTTTGGGCCGTATGATATGGCGTACTGTTACAACTTATTAGGTTAGCATTTGTTGATTATATAATAAAGGGTCAACCTAGCTACAATGCGTACGTACTCTCTTGACTGGAGATTTCATATGCATCCCATAACATAATAAAAGACTTGTGTAACATTCACCACGAAACAATATATATAACATTTTTTTTTATCTAAAAGAGACGTAACATTTTGAGAGGGAAAAAAAAGAAGGAGAGGCGTAACATTTTGGAGAATGAAAGAGGCGTATATATGACATTTCACAAAAAAAAGACGTAACATTTTACGGGAACAAGTGTAACAACTACATAGGTGCATACATTAATTATGTGCCCTTCATCATAAAAAAGAGTAACATTCACCAAAATTAGTTGTAACATTTCATCTAAGGTGGCATAATATTCCTCAAACATAGGCATAAGGTACATTTGGTTCAATTAATGAAATGAAATAATTGACAATGAAAAAAAATTGATGTTGGAATGGAATTGGATGAAATGAGATTGAAATATCTATTTCCATTTCCAAGTTTGGTTGTGCTTAGAAATAGTCGTTCTTATCCACAATGAAATGGTGTGGCAATAGTAATTTTGGTATGGCATTAGTAAATTTTGCTGTGGCAATAGTAATTTTTGTGTGACACTAGTAATTTTGGTGTAACAAAAGAAATGGAACGGCAATTTCTTTAAATTTTTTTAGTGGAATGACAATTCGTCTAATAAGTTGAATAGCAATTTCATTTTGAATGATTATTCCATCATTTGATGGTAAACCAAACATACAAATAAATATTACATGAAATGACCATTCTGTTTTAACGTTGATTTAATCGAACCAAATATACCCTCAAAGTAAGGGCGTGTATTGTAGCATTCCCCTTTTAATTTACTAGCGTGTTCTCCAACACCTATCCACATTTTTGCAGCTACTCATGTATATTTTACATATTCTCTATTCCTTAAGGGTCCGTTTGATTTGCGAGATAATGACAGTAAGTGCAAGAAAGAAAAAATAAATACTTTTTGGTGTTTACTTAGTAAGAATATCCTAAAAAATGGTAGGAGGCAAATTTTTTCATACAACCCTCTAAAGCTAGAAAGTTTGACTTACTTTTTTTTTTAACAAAAAGTACATAAATTTTTTATTTCTTGTGAGAATCAACAATAATTACTCTGGCTTTCTTATTTTCTTACATAACTTTCACCTTAATCAAACGGATGTAAGAAAAATAATACATTATTTTTTTCGTTTCTTTTACTTCATTTTCTCTCATTTTCACTTTTCATTATATTTTTCTCGCTTATTAAATGGACCCTAAGAATCGAAGTGCAAAAATTAAGGCATCTGCGCGCTTCTTGATGCTGTTTTTGTGTACTATTTTTTTTTTTTGAAACGACAGAAATATTATTGATAAATTCGACAATGGATACATTGAAAATGAAACGAGGAGAAGAGGGAACAGGAAAAAAGAAAAAAAAAAGCACCAATAGAGAGAGAGAGAGAAATGAAACGAGGAGAAGAGGGAACAGGAAAAAAGAAAAAAAAAAGCACCAATAGAGAGAGAGAGAGAGAGAGAGAGAGAGGTGGGCATTGTAAAAGCACCAATCCAATCCGCACGGCAATAATAAGCTCCAAGTCTTGACAGCATCAAACGGATCAAATTTTTCTTTTTAGTGTTATTGATTTGACCGGACAAACACCTAGATTTGTCTAGCCATGCATCCCCGTCCTTTATGTTGCAACAACAACTTCACGATGATTCTGTAGGAGCTAAATACTGCAAAACTTGTTATTGCTATTTTTCTACAATATTCTACTTTTCTTCATAACTTCTCGTATAATTGACTAGGTTATTTTACGTTTTGGAAAATAGGCGTAAGTCGCTTTCTGTTATGAATTGTATAAATCTATTGTAAATTCTACGGCTACGTGGAAGCTTAGTTAAGCATATCTCAAAATAAATAAATAAACACCGTCGGCAAAACCCGCAAAGCCGAGCTCAAGTATATTGGTTCATTTGACATTAATTGGAAAGATTCACTATACATCTTCCGCTTTATGTTAAGGATTAATTTTGTCCATAGATATGCTTGACGTATGTGTATAAATGCATTAAACATGGTGCATAGATCTTTCAATCTATGCCTAAATCCTAATTACCATACAAAGATATTTTGTTGAACGGAAAAAAAAGATTTTATTAATCAAATGTAAAGATTATAAGAGATTAAAGGGACAAGAGAAAAATGGCATCACAGCATGAGAATATATAGTAATGCAAAGTTGACGTACACTTGAGATAAATCTGCCTACAGAATAATGTACTGTCCACATATCAATGGAATGTTGGGTGATTGAGAAGCTGGGGATAATGCAAAATGGTTGCTGGAAGTAGGGCTACTGAACCGAACAGCTCGAGCTTGTCTTTGGACTCATTCATAATCGTTCACGAAAAATACGAATAAATTAAGCTCCATCTATTTTTGATAGTCTGTTTAGAAATTAAGCTCAATTGGAAACGGTGGAGCAATTTGTAAATATCATTTTTTTTTTGAAGCAAAATACAATGAAGAAATACCTGAGTGAATAAGGAGTAAATTAATTAATAGCATCTCTATATCTATATTATAAAACA
The DNA here is from genome assembly GCA_019656835.1 of Rhododendron ovatum. NCBI lineage: Eukaryota > Viridiplantae > Streptophyta > Magnoliopsida > Ericales > Ericaceae > Rhododendron > Rhododendron ovatum. The sequence goes on from CM033800.1 coordinate 8,423,535, forward strand.
AAACGGTTTTCGTTGAAAATGTCTTGGCACACACAATGACACAAACAGAGTACTATCCACAGCCGTTCGAGCGTACTTTTTGATAAGGTTATAGCGGTCCGATCAAGAAAATATTGCCTAAAATATAAACCTGCGGTAACTTGACCTGTTGCGGGGATAGATATGAACTTTCCTTTCAATATCAGGTTCGTTCTTTGATATTTGGACATTTGTGGTATTGATGCAGAGAGAGAGAGAGAGAGAGAGGTGTTTGAAATTGAATTGAAGCGGGGATCATTCATAGGGCTTCTTCTAAACATATATGACCGAGTTATAATTTTCAATCTGGCTCTACATTTCTAGAAATTTTAGTTAATTTATTTTTGTTAGACTTTATCTCATATCGCTCACCTAAGCCACCCAAACTTAATTAATTAATCTGCAAGCTACTCAACCTATTGCCAATTAATTTTAGGTTGAAACACTCCAAGAAATCTAACAGGTATCAGAGCTAGAACTTTGGATGACCTCACCTCATCTTCTAATCTCCTCAATTCGTTGATCATGAGTAAGCCCACCCTCCCCAGCGGCATAATAAGTATGATCGAGACCAACTTTCTGGTCTTTAGGTTAGTTTGCTACTTTGGGTTATGTTGTTTTTTTGGGTCTTGTTAGGCATTTTGTTTGTGTTGTCTCTTTGGGGTTTTTGTGTTTCAGTTGGCGTCTTGCCTTCCTTTCGGTCTCGGGTGCTTTCGTGCTGGTGTGCCCTTGATCCGTTTAATCTATGTAATCTTTTATAAAGATTAATAAATCCTTTTTGCTGAGAAAAAAAAGACCAGCTTTCTCCGAATTAAGGAGGATAAGGTATGCTCTTATTAGTTCAGTTATGCTTGGTGCTTGCTTTTGCATTATCATTTTTTCCCCTTCATGTTTATGGATTAATTGTGCCTTATAGGTTTAAGCTTTTTTTTTTTGGTAAATTGGAAAAGGAACAACGAAAACTAAAATCTCTCAAAAGACGGATCCGTAATCTAGCAGGAAAAAAGGGAAGGCAGACAAATAAATTATCTCTTACGCCAACCAAATTTATACGTACTAAAAAGCATTAGACCGCGAATTTATTTGTCCAAGAGTGCCGACTGAGAATAATTTATCACGAATTTTTTTGTATGGAATATAAAATCTATCTTCTGTGGCTACAATCTATGAGATTGATAAATCAATAAAATCATTGTCATCTAAATTGTAGAATCAACACTTAGATCTATCAATTTTTATTGAAATAAAACTAGATCGGTTTATCATTGGGCATGACATATATATCACCTGATACTAATTACATTATTGTTGGATCCGCACGATTTTCGTAATAGTTTGTATAATTATTTAGCCGGCACACAATGACCAAATATAATTATTGTGACATAATTTTTTCTTTGTTGTTAATATCTTGCTAGTATGAGGCCCTGTTCCGTTAAGGAAAATAATTAAATATTTATTTTTTGAATTGAAGGTGATGTATTGTAAGAGAGTGATCTGTCTCGTAAAATAAGAACCTGAGCAGAACGGAGCCTGACTCTATTCGAAGATATTGACGAGTGTAATAATTAAGAGAAGAAATATATAAGTCCCAAACATAGCTAAACTTTTATTGTATCTTATAATAACATGTAAACACAAATTTTTATGTATGACATCATAATGGAAACATTTTGAAAGGTAAACTTCTTCTTCATTTTGTCTATTATCTAATTTATTAATTTATGTACGTGTTTTGATAAAGTCCATCATTTTGGTGAATTTATCAGTTTGGACTAATTAAAGAAAATGATTTCTACACTCTCATTTTTTATTATGGCACTCCATTTCTTTCTTTTAGTGAAACTTTTGTCTGTTTTTTTCTCACAAAAAGACAAGAAAATGAGCATCATAATCAAAAAAGAGAGTGTAGAAATTATTTCCCTTAATTAATAATATTGATAGCTTTTGCTTCTTTTTCATTTTACCGTAAAAACTTATCAATTTGGATATTAGTGTCTTAAATTTATCACTTCAATTTTTTTGGTTAGTTTTTAAGTTTTAATTATTTTAAGCATTCAACTTAAAGATATGTGAAGTTTACTTCGTGGGTATTTTCTTTTTTTGTTAAGCTGTGAAGTTTTCATAATGTTTAACGAATTAAATTATTAGTTTTCAATCAGCTATCAGAAAGAAAATTATACTCAAACTTGGGATATAAATGTTACTGGTTAGGTAAAAAATTATCTCTTATGGTGTGTCTGATTGCTTATGACTGGTTCGGGTAGGGCTACAAACGAGCCGAGCCGAGTTTTGTTGAGCATGACTCTTTTACTAAACGAGTCAAAATCTTGAGCTCCAGCTCGGCTCGAGCCTTAATGAGTCGAACTTAGTTAGTTACGAAGCGAGTTTCTTTAATCGATCAACCCGAACCTCCCTTAATGAGCCGATCTTTTTCCCATTTACTCAATCAGAGGCGGCTCCACTTGGGGAGTTCCATGGTCAACTAAACACTCGGCCAAATTTTTTTTGCTTAGAATACATGTGAAAATTATGAGCTAGCCTTTCTTTGAATACCCAACGTAAATATCAATGAACACCTAATTCTAAAAGTCTTGAACACCAAACCCAAAACTAATGGAACACTCCATCACAACCCAATTTACAGTCCATCAATCCAGGTAACTCATAGGAGTATTTGAATACCTAACACATTATATTAAATAAAGTTCATAATCATAATAAAAAAAACTTGTAAAAACAAAGTGAAAAGAAAAATCTATTGGTGCAAGTATTATGCAATGTGTTCTCTTTCTATCTTTATTGTCGATTGTCTAAATGTGTTAATTTCGCATTCATGACAAAAAAAAAAAAAATTGGTCTAATTAGTTTATAAAATTACGGACAAAGCTTTAAAAATTTTCATCTACATTGTAAATCTCATTAACTTGAATAATATTCCTTCGAATTTAAGACTACGATAGAAAATTCATCATGCTATCCTAAAGAACATATTTTCGAGAAGGTCAACCCCAGCATACTTGCTATAATTTCTTTCACAAGGGTTTTAGTAGATTAATACGTTAGTTAAATGTTGGCATAAAAAATGAAAATTCATTTACGACAACTGTAAAATTTTACCCCCTCCTCTCTCGAAACACTGGCTACTGCAAAATTCAACTTTCAAAAAAAATTAATTTAAAAAAAAGTATATATATACTATTTTTTTAATGTCTCATTTCACCTCATAATTAATTTTTTTTAGAATAGAAGTTATATTTTTTTTACCATACTATTTATACAACTATATGAGATTGTGTACACATGTTATTGGTTAATATATCAGTTAGTACAGTTAAAGTAATTTCTGAACACCCTATCACAAATTCTTAGAGCTGCCATTGTACTCAATGAGCCAAAAACTCGCATTTAAGCTCAGCTCATTAATTTACTAAACAAGCTGAACCGAGTTCGCGAGCTGCTCAGTTCATTTGCAGCCTAAAAAATCCTCTGCAGGAATATCATATGTTATCACTAAGCTCTCCTCCCGCTCTGCTCCAATGCGGGATATAGCTTCTCTTTTTTTTTTTAAACCGCGGAAAAGGATTTTACTAATATATCTTTGAGAGTGGATACAAAAGACCAATGCGGGATAAGCTATCTGCGCTTTGATTTGCCAATCTAAGAATATGCTTGATTGTGGTTTCGGTTCTGATCATACATGAGGGACGGAGCCAGGAATTTCACTATATGGGAGCGACCATGTATGTGACCGAAAAAATAAAAATAATCATGCATAGCAATGTAAATGCATTAAAACTAAAAAATGTACAAAATAGCAACACTCCATACCTAATAATGATTTTCAAAAATTAACAGATTGCAAAAGTAGTAACGACTTACCTAGGGCTGCTAAACGAACCAAACAACTCAAGCTTGACTCGACTTTTAGCTTGTTTAAACTCTTTTGAAAAAAATATAACCAAAGTTCAATCATGTTTTTTTGTTTGTTTATGAATTCAAGCCAAACTTGAGCATATGACTATTTAACTCGATAAGCTCGTGAATAAAAATGTCATTCTATAAATCTATATTATAAAATAGAGCAGTTTTTTTTAAATGTCTAGGCATACAAATGAGAACAACAATTATATTAATTGGATTATTTTTCATTAAAATAGTGCGTATGTGATTAAAAAATGAACAATAAAGGAAAACCAAATTATTGCTTTCCTTACCAAATATCTATGTCCCTTTTTTTGTAATATTTATTAATTTTTTCCATCCATCTCTATCTTTATCAAGTTGGATTACTCTTCATTAAAATAGTAGTCATGTGATTAGAAAAGAAACAAGGAAAACCTAATTATTCATTCCCAAGTTTTCTTACCAAACATGACAAATTGATTCTAGGAATACATCAATTTGTCACACTCCAACCACACTCCTTCTCACAAACATGTGTTGGGGTTAAAAGCGGAAGCATCCAAGAACCGAGATTCGAAATGCACCCACAATCGCAACCAATGGAAGTACGATGAAAAATAAAATAGAGAGAGACACGTGAATTACGTGGTTTAGCAATAACACGCCTACTCCATAGAGAGAATCTCATTCTTTCACTATGAGAATTTCCGTACAAGTACAATTGAGTATGAAATAACCCACACCCAACCTTTATACACTCACTCATACAAAAACACACTCTCACCAAGTACTAGACTTGACCCTTGCACACACACTATTTTTCTCCACTCTCTGCACCAAAAACACTTCCCTTCATGCCAATTTATATGCACCCACCAAACCCATGCAATAATAACCTTTTACATGCTCCCGACAAAGGAGTTGGAAGGTCACTCACGGCAAAAGAGAAAATCAGCTAGCACCAGCTAGCACTTCGATAATTCCAGAGGCCAACAACCTTGTGCAAGACATTAATACTTTTGATTTAATTGGAATTTGAACCAACCCAACAACATGTGGGGTCTATACATTTATTGTTAGATTCTCACACATGTATGTGAGAAAAATGTGGTTGGAGTGTGACAAATTGATATGTCCCTAGCATTATTGTTCTTTTTTTTCATAACATTTGCTTTTCCTCTCTCCAATTTGATAAAGATAGAGACAGAGAGGGAAAGCAAATATTATGGAGAGAGAGAGAGAGAGAGAGAGAGAGAGAGAGAGAGATTTAGTAAAGAAAGTAATAATTAGGTTTTTTATTTTTTTTCTAATCACTTGGTTACTATTTTAACAAAAAATAACTTGATGGCGATAAATGTTGCTCTCATTTATATGCATATAAATCGAACAGTTTTCTTTGAAAATGTCTAGACATATAAATGAGAGCAAATTTATCGCCATCGATTTTTTTTTGTTAAAATAGTAAATAGAGAAATTTTTTTTGAAAATGTCTAGACATATAAATGAAAGCAACATTTATTGCCGTCGACTTATTTTTCGTTAAAATAGTAGCCATGTGATTATAAAATAAATAAATAAAGAAAACCTAATTAGTGTTTTCCTTACAAAATCTCTCTCTCTCTCTCTCTCTCTCTCTCTCTCTCTCTTATTACTTCTTTCCTCTCTATCTCTGTCTTTATAAAGTTGAATTGTTTTTAGTTAAAATAGTAGTCATGTGATTAGAAAAGAAACAAAAAAGAAAAACCTAATTATTGATTTCCTTACCAAATTTCTCTCTCTTTTTTCTGTAACATTTTTCTTCCTCTCTCCATTTCTATCAGACTTGATAAAGATAGAGAAAGAGAGGGAGAGCAAATATTACGAAGAGAGAGAGAGAGAGAGAGAGAGAGAGCAATAATTAGATTTTTTTTTGTTTCTTTTTCGAATAACATGGCTATTATTTTAATAGAAAAAAATTCGATGGCGATAACTGTTGCTCTCATTTATATGTCTAAACATTTTTAAACAAAATCACTTTGTTTTATAATATAGATTTGAGATAATATTTTAATATATGGGGATATTATAAAAATAAGATTATTATTAGGAGTGTCATTAGGCACAAGTAATCCGCTAGTATTACAAATATAGGGGTAGATTTAATAAATTTCCAAAATATGAGATGTATCAGCATTTCATATGAATATTTTCACCAGTTTTATAGTACCATTGCATTCAAATAGGAAATATCCTCTGTGAGATATAAAACTTTAAGGGTTTAAGAGTTTTTAATTTAATAATTGTAGCTAGTAATAGAATTTTATGTTTATGAGTTTTTTATCTAGATTAATGATGCTAATTCTTCTTTATAGCAACACTCCATACCTAATTGTGTTTTTCATAAATTAATATATTGCAACAGCAGTAACGAATTACCTCAATCTATCTAGTAAAATGATTGGACAAAAATATACCTACACCTTAGATTTCACTAAGATTACTTACGGTTCCCAAAAATCTCCTCTCTTTTGTTTCAATTTTCTCGAAACTGCCTTCAAAGTCTAAATGATGTGGGATTTTTATGGGTGAAAAATTGATAAATTTTATTAATTGAATATCACAATGTTATGTAACCCTCAAATTTTATGTTTTGCTATATTTTAATCCTTAGCCTTTAGAAATTAATGTTGGTATCCTTATATTTCAAAGGTTACCACTATTTTTTTTTTCCCAAATACTAGAGGGGGGCGAGCCTATATAGTTTTATTGGAAATATATTTATTTTAATATAATTGTAAAGTTTATTTTTTCTTCTTGCAGGAGCGACCGCCCCTACTGGCCCCTCCCTGGCTCCATCCCTGAACTGCCTTGGAATCTTCAATAAGTACGTGCATCGTGGTTATGCGCAATTGCAATGTCTCCAATAAAAACGGCGAAACTTCTCAAGCCAGCCAATACCATCCTCTGAGTTCATGTTCCGAATGGCCATGTCGGAAGAGAGACCTCTATAAATTGCCCATAGTTCAGCTTCAAGGCTGGCCGGATTGGCTAGTAATTCTGCCAGATTCCACGCGCCCACACTATCTCTGAACACTCCTCCAATTCCTGCCTAGGGCGCCGCATCATAGCCATACCAGCAACCATGTGTATTAAGCTTGACTTCGATCTCCTGTCATAGGAAAGGACCAGTTTAATAACTTCATATACTCGACGTCACAATTTATTCCAAACTCAAAATTTTAGCATTATAGTTGTGACTCTATAACTATTGTGATTGTAGATTCTTCTAACAGGTGAACAATATATATAAATTTCTGACATATATGTCAAAAATACATTCGGAATTTCAAAAAGAGGCCTTTGCTGTCTATTGTGGAATATACAAATTATGGATTTTTCCCCATGTAGGATGTGCTCCTAGAAATATATCTCACTTTCATATCTTATTGATTTCTTAGGATATTATTTTTGACATTTTGAAAATTATTGTGGTGTTGCCTTTCTAACATTTTCACGAATTTTCAAAAAAAAATTGGGTTGTAAAACCTTGAACCAAAAATGTTCCTCTGTACTCAATCGTAGTCAAAATAAGACAAACAGAATATCAACACCGACAATGACAACGTAACTTCAGATTTGATGTCTGTCAATGTCTGTAAATTCAATTTTTTAAAAATTGAATTATATATATGTGTAAATTAGTACGGCGTAACTTGAAAGTTGATATTATCTTTTATCTTGGAAGGAATTTACCCCTCATATTAAATGGTTAGATCAGATATTTTTGTATAATATTGGTGCGTAATAAAATACAGTTTTATTTCATGAAATGATAAATTAGACTGTATGACCTAGCTAGATTAATCAATATCTATAGCACGTAATTCACAGAGTCTATAAATACGCTTGTTCACTACCGTATCTAGTGCAACCAATACACCTCTCTCTCTCTCTCTCTCTCTCTCTCTCTCTCTCTCTCTCTCTCTCACACACACACATGTATACTAAAGTGCCTCCATGGGTACTAAACCCAAGCTCAAGCTTAATCCCATGCCGAAGAAGAACACCCCAAGCAAATCCCAGAAGGACCGAGAATCATGTTCATGATCTTGAACCAAAAAAAGAAAGCATGGCTTCAGATGAAAGTGATTTACCCTTTAGCACTGGCCACATATCACCACCTCCTCATCGTATGGTGAGATATAATAAACATCAATTTGGCGGCGGCGCTGGCGGTAGTGATAGGAAGGTGGGGTGGAACGGGAACAAGATATCCTTGACCTGGAAAGATTTGAGGGTGACGGTGCCGGAGAAGATCGGCGGCGGTCTCTGGGCCATTTTGCAAGGGGTCACCGGTTACGTGGAGTCCGGAGAGATGTTGGATATCACGGGACCCTCTGGTTTTGGAAAATCAACGTTTCTTAAGGATTTAGCAGGTCTTCTCTTCTCTATTTTTACTCTTATGGTCTGAAAAATAATTCTACCAGCGCCCGGATTTTATATGTAAATTTATTAAGGAAATGATTGAGTTCGAAACCTCAGCTCTTACATTATTTTATTTTATCAGGAAAAGTCAGTATTAAGAGACTAAGGCTACATTCTTTTAGTCTTAATTTAAACTTAAACTTAATTTGAGAATTTTGTTCTTATTTGAATTTTTTTCGCATTTGTTACTTTTGTCCTAAGTTTTTTGGGATATTAATTTGTCTAATGAGAAAAGTAAAAAAAAAATTCACTTTTATCCAAGTATTTTGAGAAATAACCACTTTGACTTTTTGCATTAAAAAGTGATTATTTCTCAAAATAATTGGTAAAAGTAAAGAAATTTTACTTTTCTGATTCCTCTCATCGAGACGAATCAATAGCCAACAAAAGTTTAACGCAAAATTAACAAATGCGAAAAAAAATTTAATAAGAATAAAATTCTCAAATTAAATTTAAATTTAAGTTAAGATTAAAAGAATGGAGCCTAAGTAAAATATACTATAACTAATTGTTTGGTTATAAGTGGAATAGTAAAAACTTCAGGGGCACGTGGCCCCTGCCCCTGGTGGGATACTCACTCCAAAAAGTTTAACACGTTATCAGAGTCATAAGATCGATTCAGACCCTGTGGTATACACACTCTCGGGGCGGCTTAAACCTCGCCGCCATCCGTCCCACACTCACACTACTACTCACCTCCGCCACCATTAGTTAATCTCATGTTACTCATCACAATCGCCATCCACCAATCTAACTATTGTTACGGTTCTCTCTACTTCCTTCGCTCATCCGATCTTAGGCTCCCGTGATTCTTCTACATTGAGATCTCAACTATGTGTCATCTTATACTAGGGATGGATTCAGGAATATAAATTAGTGGAAGCACCTATTTATCAAAATAACTAAAGTTTGTTTTTTTTTTAAGTCGACCTTAGTAATATCGTACAAAATTAATTAAGGCATGCATTACTGACTACAAAAGTTTATAACACATACTTTAAGTTAAATAAGGTAAAAATGAGCACAAAAATTCAGACAAAATTTTAAAATATGTTTTAAATGAACATCGACAAGTTTTAAAATGATCTAGCCAGTTATGTTGATGGCTTTATTTGAAAATATTTTTCCCAGAAGGTTAAAAATAAAGAGAATTAAGAAAGAATAGCTCTAAATAGACAAACAGCTCGTAAAGCCACAAATAAATGCATCATATGACGAAATTTAAGCATAAAATTAATTCTATATGTGTATTTTTGAGATATATTCAAGTGTGTATGTTTATATTAGCATATTTTTATAATTATGCTAATTTATACAGAATATATTTTAAAAATATTTTAATTTCGAGTGGGGACGCGTGCCCTGCGTGTCCCTCTTTAGATCCGTCCCTATCTTGCACCACCTTGACAGTTGCACCATCGCCGCAGTCTTCTCTATGTCTCAATCCCGATCATTCTCCCAGTTCTCACTCCTAGCTCTTGGGTCGTGATTCTAATTCCTAATTTCTCCTAACTTTTTTAGACTCAAGGTGGTAGACCTACTTATTCCGGTTTCTTGACAAAGGAAGTTTTAGAAAAGAAAGGTAATTTTCAAGCTCAAAAATCATGTGTTTACGTAAATAATTTTTCTACCAATATGGATCTTATTTGATAGATCTCATTAAGATCTTTTAAACGGTGCAAAAAAAAATTGAAAAATCATTTTTCATTTTCGTTATATTTGAGTTTGAAATTATCTTCTTTTTAAAAAAGAACGTTTTGGGAGAAAGCGGAACGGGGTCGTTTGAGAGGGAAAGTATTAAACTTTATCTCACATTGCTCATCTAAGCCCACCCACGTTTGGTTAATATATATATTTTAGAGCCTACTCCACCTATGACCAATTGATTTTAGGTTGGAACCCTTCAAGAAATTCAGTATGGGATCAGAGTTAGGTCTTGTGTGGTCAACTCTCCGTCACCCGAGTCAAATCTTCTTGTTTCCTCAATTCATGTCATCACTTGCATCCGGACTGCATGTGAGGAAGAGTACTAGTTTTATCCCACATCGGTCATCAAAGTCACTCAAACTTGATTAATATGAGATATCCCTTAAAATCCTCCACCGAATAAACCTTAATGTCAAATTTTGATTTGATTCACATTGCAATTCTTGTTTTGATGAGCTCCCCAACTTCCCCCACTCCCGTTGTAGCGTTGGTGAAATTGTAATTTAGGTTTAGGTGTGTTTACATCCAATTATCTGTTGGATGTTTGTTTTATTTTCTTTCCATTCGCTCCCTCGATGTATCCCTTTCGAGTTTATAAAAATTTCGTTTGCCGAGAAAAAAAAAACTTGATTAATATGTTCTAGAAGCTACTATGCCAATTGCATAATAATTTTAGGTTGGAAGCTTCAAAGAAATTAAACATCATCAATTAAAATATGTGGCTGCGAGAAGCGGGTCGAGCGACCCCATGGAAGAAAAAATACTACTATTAATTTTTTTTTTCTTCAAATTAATAAATGACACCATTATAATTTAATGATAACACCACATTAAATTATTTTCCTACTTGAAATCCACCTCTTCTGAAAAAGATAGTAAGACTTAATACACCACCCTATTACAATTTGGTGACCCCACCCCCATTAATTTATTTTCCCACTTGAGACTCCTCCTCACCCTTTGCAGAAAAATTATATTTGGTATTCTTTGAGTACCGCTACGTGGTACCCTAATACTCTTAAACACTGCACATTTTCGTGGAGTCCATCACTAAGTGTATTGATCTCACAAAAATGTGTGGCGTTAAGGAGTATTGGGGCACCACTTGACAAAACCCAATCGAATGCAATTGTAGAAGTTCTTATGGGTTTTTTTTTTTTTTTTTTTTGTGTGGGTGAAACTGAAAAAAAAAAAAGATTATTAGTACATATCTTAATTTTGATATCTTTTATTTTTAACTTGAAATGCTTGTTAAGCTTTTGATGTGTTTTTGTCGAACAAGATTATTAATTGTCATTACTATAGATTTTATTTATAATTAGTAAGAAAATTTATGCTTATAAATGACCCCCATATTTCCAAAATCCTAGAGTCGCCACTGATTAAAATACCCGTCATTCTAGTGCCAATCGAATTCGGATGAAGTCGATTTTGGCCAAGAGGGTACTATTTATAGCTTACTAATGACTTTGTTAAACAACTGACTGCAGGGAGACTTGATCGAAACAAGAGACAGACCGGAGAGATGTTGATCAATGGCCATCGACAAATGCTAGGTTCTGGATCTTCGGTTTTAGAGAGAGAAAAAAGAGGGGAAGTAAGTTGAAACTAATATTACTAATTAATTTGTGAACCTTATTGTAGGTGTACAGTACAGTGGTGTGGTGCGCATCCCATTTGTCCATCTTTACAATTAATGGCTCAGATTTCAGAAGTATGGTTCATGTAAGATCTATGTAGGATTTTGTTTTTGATCTAGATCACTAAACACACTTTTGAACGGCTTGAGTAGGTTCTAGATCTTCTGTTTTAGGATTTTGTTCCTGTAGTGCACCCCCTGCACTATAGGATCCCCTGATCCAAGGATAGAGACCATGGGTTAAGTAGGCTGATCCAAGGACTCTGTAGTGCAAGGGGTACTGCTAGACGAATGTAGTGCAATATCTTAATCGTCCAAAGTTATTTTCAATGGTCTAGATAAAAAACACTATACTACATATAGCATAGTTTTGAAACCGAAATGATATTGGTACCGATGGGTGCCATAGGGAAAATGCACCGACGGCCGAGCTGGATCGTTTCTGGCTACCGAACGACCGATCCGAGCCGTCCAAAAATTTAAAAAATAAATAAATAGAGTGGGCCCCACGCGGAAATCAATAGCATTCGACCTGCGTAGGTGCTCGATCCAAACACCCCATTTTTTCGTATATACATAGGATGTTTGGATCAAGCACCTACGCACGTCGGATGCCGTTGATTCCCGCGCGGAGCCCACTCGGTTTTTTTTATTAAATTTTTGGACGGCCCGACGCGACCGTGACCGGCCGTTGGTTCATTTTCCCTACGCTATTGGTCGGTGCCAGTAGCAGGGCTCGTTTTGAAATCAGAGTCACTGATTATAAAGATGGATGGCTGAGATACCTACACCCTGAAGTGAATTTACTGCGATTATATCTACTTGTTCATCCCACCAAATATTCCCCGTGTTCTAGGACATTTGGGGAATCGGGAAAAAAGTGACGGAAAGTCGAATCCTGAAGAAGAAACCCAGATTCCTCTGCCTCCATGGGTTCCGGACGAGCGCCGATATCCTCCGGCAGCAGCTCCAACGGTGGCCGGGGTCCGTGCTCGGGAAATTAGACCTCGTCTTCCTAGATGCTCCTTATTTGGCCCAGGGAAAATCCGATGTTGAAGGCATCTACGATCCTCCTTATTACGAGTGGTTTCAGTTTAGCCAGGTAAAAAATTAGATATCCTCTCACTTTCGCGCATGTGAATAATAGTACTATTGTGCACGTTGTTTTTATTTTACCGGCATGTGCAGAATACATTTTGCCAAAAAATGGTGTATAAATTCATAAATTGGTATTAAGAATACAAAAAGCCCATCTCCCTATTCCGCTAATCTAAATAAGTACTTAATTTTTTAAATTAAAGATGATGTATTATGAGAGAATGATCTGTCTCATAAAACGAAAAATAAGTACTTTGTTTTTTTTGTCATTTATTAATCCTAATCTAAACTATCCTAAGGAGACTTGGGGGAGGGAGATGGGGCCGACTTTACTCCACTCTAATTGCGAGAGAAATAAGTACACAAAAGTATTTTAAAAATAAAAACTTTAGCGGAACGGAAAAGTGATTTTTACATTGGGTGTTCTTCTCTCTTAAATAAGAGAGAAGAAATATTTTATTGAATTCAATGATGAAACCGTTAAATGAAGCCTTTATTTATACAAGAGAAATGAGTCTAACTATGGAAGAGAATCATCCCAATTATAATGAAATCGTAATCAATTACAATCAAATCACAATATCAATACCACGATATGATCACGATATTATTTAGTATATGCAAGGATTCTAACAAGTTCATTTCTTGAAATGCATTTCATAAACGTGGCAAAACAAGCAAAATGCAATAATGCATAATGCAAAATGCAAAATGGAAACTCATTCAATTCCCAAGCACCCCCTCAATTTTTATGCACAGTTTTGCTCTATATAAATTTGGGTGCTTGGTATTTGGGCGATTTTACATTCTCATATTGCTCAAGGGTATTTTTTTTTTTTTTTAAATTTTTGTGTGAACTTGTGTTTTATGTCATAGGATTATCAAGTGTACAACAATTTTGAAGAAAGTCTTGCTTATATTGAAGATTATATGATCAAGCACGGACCTTTTGATGGTCTGATGGGTTTTTCTCAGGTGGGTAGTTCAATATTTTATTTTATTTTTATTTTTTGGCGGAGAATTGTTTTTTTTTTTTTAACCTTATTATTATTGTTTCTTGTAGAGTAAATGGCATTTTACAAGAAGTCTTATTAGAGAAAAAAAAACTACATAAATTACATGGATGGACCAGGTCCATCTAAGTACACATTTTCTTTTGGAACCGGATCCTCTCCCATTTCTCTCCCGTTTTGGAGATAACTCCACTGGTCCAATTTTGATGTTTTTAATTTGGGTGTGCCATAAAAAGGCCCCCATTTACACGATCGAATACGGTTCACATTACAGAGCTCGTTAAGATACCAACAATGCAAAATAATGGCCAGTCGTACGACAAGGGATATCGATTCATACATCAAATAAATTGGTTCGGATCTGATGTCTCAGTTTAATTGTCTTTTTCTTTTCTTTTTTTCAAGATAAAATTTATATTGAAATCGTGTTAATAGAACACCAGGCAACATGAGTTTTGGTAGGAATAATCTTCTGGATGAACTTTACAAGATGAGCAGTTGAGAACTTGGTGACATAATCCTAATTCTATAGGACCTTTCACTCATGCTCTCAATCCTCGCTCTACACTTGCATTCTCAATTATCGCACTCATAAATTTTAAAAGTTTAGGATGTTTTTGAAAGATGTTTTCACACCCGAATTCGCACTCATGCTCACACACGAGAACTCGTGTTATGGGACTTTGTTCCACAATGTGGCGCAGTTATTGCCAAACTAGAGTGGAGCTGGTTCCATTTCTTTTTTCCCTAGTTCTACAATCCTACACTTTTTGCGTCATCAATAGTCTGTGTGTACGCATTGGCATCCGGGCCGTCCATGCTCGGCAATGGACGGCTCAGATTTCACTTCAATTTATTTCGATCGGCCAAGATGAAATCTGAACCGTCCATTGTCGAGGATGGACGACCCAAATGGGGCCACTTTCCCTTGGGGAGCAGTAGGGTCCCCAGGTTCTCCAATCATTAAGAAAATTCAGCCAAAAAGTGGCTTTTTGCAACTACAATATGCCAATTGTGATGCAAAAGAAAAAAAGGTGATATATCGTGAGACATTTTATTGAAATGAAAGGCCACTTTGATATTAACAAAAATATTTTTTTGTTGTTTAAAAAAAAAACCGAAATGAAAGGCCACACGAGAAATATTCGTCCAAACATTTTTTGTTTCGTTATCGAAAGGCCAAAAAAACTGGAAATAAAAACTTTTCCAAACAGGACCTTAGTTCTCCGAGTTTGTCGATAATTAATTTGCTGATAATAAACTGCAGGGGGCTGTTTTGTCTGCGGCATTGCCAGGAATGCAATTAGAGGGTGTGGCACTTACAAAGGTTCCAAAGATTAAGTATTTGATTTTAATGTCGGCGGGCAAGCTTGGAGGATCCAAGATTGGGGCTCCCCTACTGGCTTCTAATGCATTTTCATCCCCACTCAAGTGCCCTTCCCTCCACATGATAGGTACTTCCATCTTTTTATGGTGGATTTCATTGTTTAACTATAACTTCCACGAGCGGATTCAGCTAAGGCATCACAGGAGGGTCGCGTAAGCCCTCCTGAAATTATTGGATTAAATTTTTTAAACCAAAAATTTAGGAGTATATATTTATAAGTGCGGGGCGGTTCCGGAGACACCCAAAAAAACACCTAAAAAAACACCTCATAGTTTCCGATCAAATTTTGATGATCTGAGCCGTTCAATGTAATCAGAACGTGATTTTAAGGGTATCCATGAGAAATCAGCAAAAAAAATGACCGGGAAGGGCTTGATCCGAACAGTTTTGAACGGTTTTTTATTGAACGGTTCAAATAAAAACTACTCAAATCAAACTTTTTCCGGTCATTTTTTTGCTAATTTCTCGCGGGCACCCTTAAATCACATTCTGCACACATTGAACGGTTCGGATCATAAAAATTTGATTGGGAACTATGAGAATGAGATTATGGGTGTTTTTTTGGGTGTTTTTTTGGGTGTCCCTTGAACCGTTCCGTTATAAGTGACCCAAAACATAGCAAGTTATGCGCCATGTATAAGCGGTAATGACATGCGCCTCTATGCGGTGGTTCACTGTTTCGATTCCCTCTAGCGTCCTCTTCCTTTCTTTTTATTGATTATGTATGAAGTGACTTAGAACTTAGCAGATTCTATGCCGTGTATAAGCAGTAATGGCGTGCACCTCTATGCGATGGGTCGCTGATTCGATTCCATCTAGCGTCCTCTTCCTTTCTTTTTATTGATGATGCTTAAAAAGTTGGAAAAAAGGAATTGCTTAACTTTGTAGCTAATGAGCGTTGAACCAAGCCCATCAAGGACTTACGTAATAGCACTACCACAAAGCCAACAACCACCTTTCTACCTGTTATATAGAACTAAATATAATAAAGTACAAGTAATTGATTCATTTTCTCTTAATGTTGTCCACTGTCCTTCGTCTAAGTATTTTTATCAAGGTCATGCTTGAAAGGCATAGTGACCCGTCTGTACGAAATTTCTGGATCCACCACTGATAACTTGAACCGTATTGCAAGATTTAACTAGTACTTATGGGTTGCATTATTTTTTATGTGTGATTAACAGGTGAAACAGATTACTTGAAAGAACCAGGGATAGAGTTATTGGAATCATTTGAGGATCCATTGGTGATTAACCATCCCAAAGGGCACACAGTAGCAAGACTTGGTTAGTATTATGCAAATCTATTGGTCTTTCGCGTACAAAATCTTGATATCTATAGTCGACAGTTGGCGATTGTGAAACTGAGGCGTCAGACAGAAATTTAAGGAATTAAAATCCATTTGGAACAGATACCCATTAAAATACTAAGTTTGAATCCATGGACTCGTTTTCGCTTATCAGTTATCAAGAACTATAAATGAGATGAAAACTATTCTTCAGAAATTCTAGAGTAGTTGCAGATGTCAAACCATAACAAATAAGTAGAAATTTTCAAAATTTTCTCCCTAGCTAGTTTGAAGGAAGCTTTGTTCCCCATTGATGTTTTGTTACTGTCAATGTAGCATTCATGAACTGGCCGCTAGTAGAAATTTATTGATTTTCGTTTTTGGGTTTCATATTTGAACAGATGAGAAAGGAAGGAATACAATGCTCAGCTTCATTGAAAAGATTGAGAAGATGGAACTGTTAGAATATATGTAAGGTTGACTGTGTAATGGTGTTTGGGGACAAATTTAAAAGTGTAGGGATGCTGTTGGAAAGTTTCCAGAATAGTGAATGGAAATTGGGGGATACGGAGGGTCTCCGAGACAACCGAAACGTCCCTCTTTTGGTTCATTGTATCTTGACGTGGCTCTATATGTTCCAGCGGTTCAGCTGGTTAATACCCCTGTGAATAAAGGTTAAAAATAGAATTCAATCCAGCGATTCACTTCAGGGGTTTCGTTTGTATTGATTTTTGGCATCGGCTCAAGGGTCTCTCCTAGGCTATATATTGATCATCCCGTTTTCAGAGTTCACCACCAATTTCCGAAATCCTAGCAGCACGTTTTGATACTGTTCTTGCGTGAGAGAGGCAGGCGTAGCGTTCACAATTTGCCAAGGCATCTATCGGCAGTGTTCCGGCGGTTATGGTCATGTCATTCTGTCATGGGAGACAGATGTCAGTCAACCTTCTAACACCCAATATCGGTTAAGCGACGGTGAATATATTTTAAGGAGACGTATTCAGGATTTGGTTTGGTTTACGGTTTACCGTTTGTTATGCACTCGGTTCATTATATAATCTGTGATCTGTTTATCATATGCAATGGAATGTGTATTCTGGTTTCTATCCGATCAGTTTGTAATACTTTCCCAATAGATGCATCCAACCCCTCCTAAAGCAATGTATGTCCTTTAGTTCCCCTTATCTTGTCTATTGTACCCTCTCCTCAATTGAACCTTTTTTTTTTAATCTGTAAACTCGACAAAGAGTACATCAAGATAAATAAATATCGGACTAAGCATTTTCCGTGGGCTCCTAATTTGGCTCCTAAGTGAGACTCCTAATATTTAGCAAGCCATTTCTTTCATTTGGGTTTTCAATGGTCTCCCTATACAAGCTCCTAAGCTCCCAACACATTTGCTAAATTTAGATATTCATGTAGCTAGCTCTATGAGAGGCCTAAATTTTTAAACATTCTTTTTAATTATGGGAGTTTCAAATTAAAAGGTATTTGCTCCCAAAAAAGAAAAAAGAAAAGAAAAGGCAAGAATGCCGTTGCAATTAAATCTCAATTATCATCCAAACCAAGGTTTGAATGTTCAGTCTCTACTTTTCATACCACCAAGAGTTTTTTCCAATTTATAAATTAAGTGTCAATTATTGAGCCTAAAAAAAAAAAAAAAAATCAATAGAACCAGCCTTTCGACTCTTATGGAGGCCTTGGTTTTTGCTCTGCTATCACCAAACACGCCTTAGTTTATGTATTGTCTCACCCTCTCTCTACTCTTTCTCTTTCCCCACCACCCCCCCCCACCCCCCCCCCCCCCCCCCCCCCCCCGTACTTTGCCTATGAGTTTCCTCAAGTGTGTATACACCAATGTACGTGGTGGAGAAACCTCTGACTGTGCTGCACAACTTTGAAGCTAGACCCTGATCACTTGGTATTGTTGGAAAAATATGCGGAATTTCCCACAAATAAACCACGAAGGAAACAATGTAAATGCAGCGAACGTAAATCTAAAATGCGCAAACCACAAATCAAACGAACACAAGGAATTTTTACGTGGTTCCCCCAAAGTGTGAGGTACGTCCACGGGACCGGAGTCCGATTCTACTATCAACAAAGGTTCTTACAAATAGGTTTACAAGAGATACAAGATCTCACGAACACCGTAAGGTGTATCCAACAAACTCCAAATACAAAAAGGAAAGACCTCACCAAATATAGATGAACAAAACCCTCCAAAATAGAACTGGAATGGAGAGCTACCAACTGGAAGTAATCTGTCCCAAAAATCCGAATAATCTGCCGTAGAGTAGGAGAACAAAGTGGATGCACAAGAGCTTTTTCTTCCTCCACCGAATACACACATGCACACTAAAGCACTCACAGTTTTTCCTTTTTTCAGAGAAGAATGAAATCCCCCTTTCTCTACTGTTCCAGATGCTACGAAGATGTATTGTATTTCCCAGGAGACAAAACTAATTTAGCTTCCCAGAGAAGCTTACCAAGCATGTGCAAGTCATGTATTACAAAATAATAAATGTAGAAACTTCTATCCAAGTCCACAAAACAAATTCTCTTTTGGGCCAAAACAAATATTATTGGGCTAACAAAATATTGGGCTTCCATTAAGAAGGGAACCCAACATTCTCCCCCTTCCCGACTTAAGTGGAAGGATCGACCAAACCCGACAAAGCTCGAAATTTATCATGTTTGTCCTTCGACAAAGCTTTAGTCATCATATCCGAAGGATTTTCATCCGTATGAATTTTCTCAAGTTGCAACAACTTCATATCAAGCGTGTCCCGAATCTAATGATATCTAACATCAATGTGCTTCGATCTAGAATGGAAAGTGGAATTCTTGCTCAAATGCATTGCACTTTGACTATCACAAAAAAGAACATACCTCTCTTGATTCGAACCCAACTCTTGCAAGAACTTCTTCAACCACAACAACTCCTTGCAAGCTTCGGTAATTGCAATGAACTCCGCTTCCGTAGTCGATAGAGCGACACATTTTTGCAACTTTGATTGCCAATTGACAGCTCCCCCTGCAAAGGTCATCAAGTACCCCGAAGTGGACTTCCGAGAATCAACGTCACCCGCCATGTCGGCATCCGTGAATCCATCCAACACAGCTTTACCATTTCCGAAACACAAACAAACTCTAGAAGTACCCCGGAGATACCTGAGAATCCATTTCACAGCTGCCCAATGTTCTTTGCCCGGATTTGAAAGAAACCGACTAACAACTCCAACCGCGTGAGCTAAATCCGGCCTTGTACAAACCATGGCATACATCAAAGAACCAACCGCCGAAGCATAAGGAAATTTTTCCATCTCCGCCTTGTCTTTTTCACTTGTAGGACATTGTTTTGAACTAAGCTTGAAGTGGTTCGCAAGCGGACAACTTACGGGTTTCGCTTTATCCATATTGAACCTCTCAAGAATCTTTTCAATATAACTTTCTTGAGACAACCAAATCAACCCCTTCTTTCGATCACGAGTAATTTTCATACCCAAAATTTGCTTTGCCGGTCCCAAATTTTTCATAGTGAAGGATTTACTCAACTCCAACTTCAACTCGTTGATCTTCATAGAATCTTGTCCCACGATTAACATATCATCAACATAGAGCAAGAGAATAATAAAGTTCCCATCCGGAAACTTTTTCACAAACACGCAACGATCCGAAGTGGTTCTTGAATACCCATGCTCTATCATAAAGAAATCAAATTTCTTGTACCATTGCCTCGGTGCTTGTTTCAAGCCATACAAGCTCTTCTTCAATTTGCACACAAAGTTTTCCTTCCCTTTCACTTTGAAGCCTTCAGGTTGCTCCATATAAATCTCCTCCTCTAAATCACCGTGAAGGAATGCGGTTTTCACATCAAGTTGTTCGACCTCAAGATTTAAGCTTGCGGCCATACCAAGAACAACACGAATGGAGGGCATTTTCACAACGGGCGAAAAAATTTCATCAAAATCAATACCCTTTTTCTGTCCAAACCCTTTCACCACGAGGCGTGCCTTGTACCTCAAATTTTTTCCATCATGCTTCAATCGGTAAACCCATTTGTTTTTCAAAGCTTTCTTACCCTTAGGTAATTTCACCAAATCGTAAGTGCGGTTGTCAAGCAAGGACTTCATTTCCTCTTGCATAGCCTTAGCCCACTCATCTTTCTTGTCATGCTCCACGGCTTCTTGGTAGCTCTCGGGCTCCCCCTGTTCCGTTACTGTCACAAATTCATCGGGAGAGTACTTTCTTGACGGTTGCTTGTCTCTAACGGATCTTCTCAACTCCGGTTGCGGTGGTGGCTCTTGAATTGGTTGCTCCCCCTCATTTTCCAACTCAACTTCATTCGGAATGTCAACATTTTCATCAACTTCAAGAGGTGGTAACACATCCTCCTCATTTTCGTCATGTACCGAAGGTGAAGGAATTGGCTCCAAGTCAACGAGATCACTAACAATTTCCTCCGGTTGATTATCCTTATCAAAGTCTTTAATTGTTTGTTCTTCAAGAAAGATAACATCTCTACTCCGAATGATTTTCTTGTCAACCGGATCCCACAATCTATAACCAAATTCTTCATGCCTATAGCCAAGAAAAATGCATTGTCTTGCCTTGTCATCAAGCTTGGACCTCTCATCTTTCGGAATGTGAACAAACGCCCGGCAACCGAAGACCCTCAAGTGTTCATAAGTGACATCCTTGCCCGACCAAAACTTTTCCGAAACATCGCCATTCAAAGGAACCGAAGGAGACAAATTAATCAAATCAACCGCCGTCCTCATTGCCTCCGCCCAAAAAGACCTTGGCAATTTTGCATGTGAAAGCATGCATCGCATCCTTTCCACCATAGTGCGGTTCATCCTCTCGGCGACTCCATTTTGTTGAGGAGTTTTCTTGACGGTCTTTTGGTGTTTAATGCCTTGACTACGACAAAATTCATCAAACGGCCCAAGATATTCACCACCGTTGTCGGAACGAACACATTTCAACTTCTTCCCGGTCTCTCTTTCAACCTTGGCCTGAAAATCTTTAAACACATCTAAAACTTGATCTTTAGTTTTTAACGGATAAGCCCATAATTTTCTCGAATGATCATCGATAAAGGTAACAAAATAAAGTGCACCACTATGAGATTTAACTTTCAAGGGACCACAAACATCCGAATGAATCAAGTCCAATACATTAGGTTTTCTAGTAAAAGACTTGAAACGAAATGCAACTCTATTTTGTTTACCGGCCAAGCAATGAACACAAGTTTTAAGAGGGGTACCTTTCATACCGGGTAAGAGCTCTTTCTTGGCAAGAACGTGCATCCCCTTTTCACTCATATGCCCAAGCCTCTTGTGCCACAATTCGGTTGAGGAGCCATTGTCAAGTGTATTTACAAACCCCTTGCTAATTTTTCCTTTCATCGTATAAAGCGAGCAAGTCTTGTTCCCTTTAGCCACCACAAGAGAACCCTTCGTGAGCTTCCATTTTCCATTACCAAAGTGGTTGTTGTAGCCTTCATTGTCTAGCTTTCCGGTGGAAATCAAATTGAGACGAATATCCGGGACATGTCTCACATCTTTAAGTACCAATTTGCATCCAACACTTGTTTCCAAGCAAATATTACCCATGCCAATAATTTTCGACAAACCTTCATTTCCCATACGAACACACCCAAAATCTCCTTCATTGTAGGAAGTGAAGAAATCGGCTCTTGAAGTGACATGGAATGAAGCACCGGAATCAATCACCCAATTAGTATCTTGGCTAACCAAATTGACACAACTCTCATCACATACAACCACAAGTTCACCATCGGAAGAGACCGCCGTTGTGTTTTCTTGCTTCTTATCACCATGCTTGGCACGATTTTCCTCCTTGAATTTGAGCTTTAAACATTCCCGCTTCATGTGGCCTTTCTTTTTACAATAATGACACTCTATATTTGCTTTGACGGTGATCTTCCCCTCGAACTCCCCCTCGAATTCCCACGGCTTTGATCACGATTATGGGGAGTGCTGCTTCTACCTCGAGATCTCCCTCTTGGGTTTACAACAAGTGCCTCCGAATGAGAAGAACCAGTGGATTTCCTTTTCGTCTCTTCATTCAACAAACTACTAGTAACTTGGCTCATGGAAACAACTCCATCCGGCGCCGAGTTACTAACCGTCACAACCAAAGTTTCCCAAGTCTCGGGTAGAGAACTAAGAAGCATCAAAGCCTGCAACTCATCATCAAACACAATCTTCATAGAGGCAAGTTGATTAACAATGTTATTCATTTCATTCAAATGTTCCGCAATAGACTTGCCCTCTTTATATTTCAAATTCACCAATTTTTTGAACAAGAATGCTTTGTTAGTGGCCGATTTTCTATCATAGAGACTTTCCAATTTCTTCCACAAATCATAAGCCGAAGTTTCAGTGGAGACATGATGAAAAACACTATCGTCAATCCATTGACGAATAAGCCTAACAGCTTTCCGATTCAGAATGGTCCAATCCTCACGTTTCATATCGATAGGTTTAGCCGTATCACCCTCTATAGGCCCATGTAAGTCTCTACAATACAAGAGGTCTTCCATTTTAATTTTCCAAGTCACCCAATTAGTTCCATTGAAACTAATCATTCTACCCACATTTCCTTCCATGATTTACACCAAATTAATAAACCCTAGCCAACCGTCGGCTTTGATACCAGTTGTTGGAAAAATATGCGGAATTTCGCACAAATAAATCACGAAGGAAACAATGTAAATGCAGCGAACGTAAATCTGAAATGCGCAAACCACAAATCAAACGAACACAAGGAATTTTTACGTGGTTCCCCCAAAGTGTGAGGTACGTCCACGGGACCGGAGTCCGATTCTACTATCAACAAAGGTTCTTACAAATAGGTTTACAAGAGATACAAGATCTCACGAACACCGTAAGGTGTATCCAACAAACTCCAAATACAAAAAGGACAGACCTCACCAAATATAGATGAACAAAACCCTCCAAAATAGAACTGGAATGGAGAGCTACCAACTGGAAGTAATCTGTCCCAAAAATCCGAATAATCTGCCGTAGAGTAGGAGAACAAAGTGGATGCACAAGAGCTTTTTCTTCCTCCACCGAATACACACATGCACACTAAAGCACTCACAGTTTTTCCTTTTTTCAGAGAAGAATGAAATCCCCCTTTCTCTACTGTTCCAGATGCTACGAAGATGTATTGTATTTCCCAGGAGACAAAACTAATTTAGCTTCCCAGAGAAGCTTACCAAGCATGTGCAAGTCATGTGTTACAAAATAATAAATGTAGAAACTTCTATCCAAATCCACCAAACAAATTCTCTTTTGGGCCAAAACAAATATTATTGGGCTAACAAAATATTGGGCTTCCATTAAGAAGGAAACCCAACAGGTATATGTCTTAAGGTCAAGTGTTTTGGCTGAAAAACGTTCATATATTGGCTCTTCAATTTTAGTTTGACTTCTGGTTTGATACCTCTCTTGGAGATCCTCTTACATTGCTCCTTCATAATTTTCATCACATCCAATGAGTTCTCTTGCAACTCGTCGAATTCACAGCTCTCCTCACGAATGCAAAATTCTGTGTAGTATAGATTTGGATGTGTGGATTCATTATATGACCGCTATAATTGGAAACTTATTTTGGATCATTCGCAATGAAAGAACCAACACCACATGCATCCATAATTCGAACTAGCAGCATTTCCGAAATTGTGATTTACTGATCATTTCACATATGGTGCTGCAAATTTCAAGGAGTGAACCATTTTCCGAAAGCATTTATCATTCTTAAGAAATCCCTTTGGATCTGAAAACCTCAAGGTCGGCAAGTTCATGAGCTGCCCCACAACGACCTCTTTTTTTAGCGTAAGTTGTTCATCATCTAGGTTTTCATGTGTTTAATTGATACTAGTTTCAAGACAAAACGCGCGCGTAAAGCTTTCTTTTTAACTGTTTTGTGGTAAATTGTTGTCGGTCCGGTCAGACATTGCAATTCAGATTTGGTATTGTTAAAAGGGTCACGAGTCACGACTTTTGCAAACTCATACTATATAATTGATTGGATTGTTGGAGATGCCGGTAGTATTGGGCCGCGGTGCTGTAACATCGGGAATACGTAGTTTTCTTGCACAGTAACCTAACTCTGAAGATATATGTTATTTTATTTTACGTTATGCTATTTCATTATCTGAACTTGTTTATTTGAGAATTCTTCAAAAGCGACTTGAAGGACCCCTAAGATCCTTTCAGGGTTGGAGAATCCTGTAGTGCATCTGCTCGCTACAAGGTAGCAGTGCAACCCAAACAGTGCCGTTTTGGTGCCAATGTCCACCTCCAACAGTTCTCTCTCTCGCTCTATCTCTCTCCGGGTTTCTCTCTCTCTCTCTGTCATCTGCAATTTTTTCCTTCCAATCATAAAATCCTTTTCCCGTCGAAACATTTCCCTCGCTTCACAATTTTCATTCCAATCCTGCATTTTTTGATTTCACTGATTGGAAGGCTTGGATTCGAAATAGATGCGTAATTATTTGGGTTTCATGGATAAAACCTGAGTTCGATTTCCATACCTTAAAGAACATAGTGATCTGAATGTCAATTGATTAATTCTGCAGATGCAAACGAAAACAAATGATTTCAGTTCTCCCCAGTCCCTAGCCGCTATATAAACTTTGTGGTGCTCCCATTAATTATTGGGTAATTTCACAACCTTGACAAATATGACTATGATTCGAGGGTCTTATCGATTCAAATGCATAGAAGTTCACACGATGGCACTACGGCAATGACAAAATCAGAGAAACAGAGGGCGTGGAAAAGAAATCTGGAGCTAGCGAGTGAGAGAGAGGGGGGTGGACATGGTCACCGAGCGGCACCATTTGGGTGAACTGCTAACCTGTAGTGCATCAGCGCTGATGCACAACAGGATCCCCAAACCTGTGCTTTCGATCCATTAGCGGGCCATGAATGCAAAAAGTATGGTTACTTGAAATTGGGTACCCATATGAACAAAATCATATTTTAGGTTCCGTTTGTTTCGATGTAAAATGTTTAAAATGTAAAAAAATTTTAAATTTTTCATGTAAAATATTTTTTAAGAAAAACAAACTTCAAATTTTTATTTTTCGGTATTTTGTTTGCACATAAAAAATATTTTCAGAAATTAACAAAATAGTATAGGGAGAGAGGCCGGGCTTAACATTGGAATTCAATTCAGGAGAGAAAGAGAGAATTAAAAATGGGTCAGGACTGAGGATCGAAAAAATTAAGCAGTGAGAATTGCAGTAGAAGACAGTGAGTCAGGACTGAGAATAAAAAAAAAACATTTAGTTTCTACCAACTAATGTTTTTTTTTTTTTTTTGGGTCAAACGGAAATTCCTACCAACCAATGTTTGATCCTCCATCAAACTTGCATTTATCTAAGGAGTGGACGTAGTGCCTTATTTGAATAGTTCCAACTATCGATCGTTCGATCCATCCTATGTTGGTTCGATCGTCATTCCGACAACCAGTATATTACATGATTTAAACAGCTTCATTGTCTAGATCAAGTCAGCTGCCCAGAGACTCCATTTGGCTGGACATAAAAAATAAAAAATAATAATAAAAAAAACCCTTCTCTTTTCTCTTTGTACTTCTACAATTAAAAATTGGATAGTCCTATGGTACACATCTCTTATTAAGGGGTGTACCGTACGCATCATGATTTTAAACCCTTGGATTTCAAAGTAAATAATCTGGACCACCCATTTATTAAACCAATTAATAAAATAAAAAAATGGCTTAGCAAGTAACAGGTTGTTCTCTCTTCCTTGACTTTCTCTCCATCTCACTCATGTGTAAAATACTACAAATTATATAACATAACCACAATTGTTATGACAACACAAAAAATTGACACTTTCTTACTACAATGTGTGGTACCAAAAGAAATCGATCAAAAGATACTAGGTATAAGACCAAAATATATCATTACACAATCAATAATTATTATACCCAAACAAAATACATGTCTAAAATATCACAAATTAAATATTATATAACTTAACATCCTAACAGTTCTGATCAATTATTTTAAAAATACACTCACTAACGACATTTAGATTGTACAGCCAATTTATAATTGGTATGAAACCTAGTCCTCTATTGTGATTGAATGTAATGTAGCCATGCGACTGTGACACAATAATGACGATCAAATCCGTTGAATTTTTTATGTTTGTTGATTAAGTCACCTACGTAATTTTTTGTCTCAATCAAGTTTAGGAAGCTCCATCATCGACACGCAAATTGAATAATAGAATGATATTTTCCATCCAATTAAGTGTCTAGCTATAAGCCATCAATTTCATTCTTGATACGAATAACCTAATTAATACTATTATGTAAAAGATAGACGATTTTGATAAAATAAAAAATAAAATAAAAAAAACACCTTACGTGGGGCTCAGATGATGCATTATTATATTTTAATGTTGTATTGAAATTGAACGATGAGATTTGTTGAGTATGAAACTTCAAGGACTAACTTTGTGATTTATTCTAAAAAATAACAATATTCTTTAAAAAAAAAAATAGGAACGAAGGGTTTAAGACTTGAACCCCAGATCTTTTAGATAAATGTCCAAACTTTAACACCTTATCACTATGGTACACAATTGAGAATTTGTAATTCTAAAGGCTATTAATTATATAATATTTTCTTGTATGTAAGGGCTTTATATTCAGGCTGAAAATTTGAGAAGACAGAGGCCTCAACTGCCTCCATCCTAGTGATGGGCCTGCACTTGTAGATCATATTATAGCTATGTCATTGGTGTAAATCAAAATGTCGACTATAATAATTTTTTTTGAAAGAAAGTACAATGACAATAAATTTACAAAATTATTTAGATTAACTTTCACGACCTAATTCCAAGTACCACCATTAAATTTGGATTGGTACGCATAGGGTGAAGGTTTGACACCAATCCATGTGTTAAATATATAGTGCCAATTATTAAGTGCACCGCCCTAAATATTGATAAGATTGGGTATTAATATAATTAATTTCACCAATTACAAAAAGGAGAGTAATTTTCACACTCTATTTTTTGATATTCACACTTATGTTTTTGTACTCCATTTTAGTGTTGAAAGTGTATGCATTTGAGACAGTTGGATAATTATTTTTTTCGTGACCTCTCATTTTTCCACAAAGGAATTTTGATTTTTTGAATTAAATATTGTAGAAAAAAAATTTGATTTAGACTAATATTTTGAGAGAAAATTGTAGTTATATTCGAAAATTTGGGTATAGTACTTACTTTTTGGTGAATTTCTTGGATGAAAATTTTGTGCGAAAACTTCATTTTTAGTTTAAATTATTGAGGTATTGTGTAAGGACAAATAAGAATTTGAAAAATTAGTGTAGAGGGAATCGAAAATTAAGATAATATGGTGGAAATTTTAAAATTTGAAAAAATAATGTGGCGGGAATTGAAAATAATTAGTGGTATTGTATTTCATCAATTATAACTATTGTTTACTGAACATTTCGATTGAATTTTTTTTATACGACACGTTGTGGGTATGAAAACGTCAATTTATGGTGTTGTCATAACAAATTTGGTTATATTACTGAATTTGCGGTATGGTATTTTGCTAATAATAACTATCGTTAACTGAGCATTTCAACTGACTTTTTTTATACGATACGTTATGGGTATGAAAACGTTAATTTATGGTATTGTCATAACAAATTTGGTTATATTACTGAATTTGAGGTATGACATTTTATTGATTATAACTACTGTTAATTGAACATTTTGATTGAATTTTTTTATACGACACGTTGTGGATATGAAAACGTCAATTTATGGTGTTGTCATAACAAATTTGGTTATATTACTAAATTTGTGGTATTTTAGACATGTGTTATTACGAAATATTTTAATTAATTTCCTTTGGTACGACACATTGTGGTAAGAAAACGTTAATTTATGGTATTGTCATAACAATTATGGTTTGTTATAAAATTTGTGGTATTTAAATATGTTTTCTTTTGATATGACACGTTGTGTTAAGAAAATGACAATTTTAGGTGTTGTCATAATAATTGTGGTTATTTTCTAAAATTTGTGGCATTTTACAAATATTTTTGGCTTGGGTCTAATAATTGTTGATTCTGGTACGACATATTTTGATTTTGTTAAGGAATATCATACGAGTCAAAAAAATTTGGTACGATTCATTATGGTAAGATAATGCCAATTTATGGTGTTGTTATAATATTTGTGGGTAATATTATTTAATTTTTGATATTGTACGTATATATTTGGTTAGGGTACAAGTATTATGGATTTCGGTACGAATAATTATAGTTACATAATAACAATATTTTTTAATTATGGGTAACCTACTAATGACCTGTTCAACAGGTAAATTTTAATGTACAAGTCGTAACTAGAATCATAAATATGCATTAGAAAATCAAAAATTGGCATAATGAAAATCACAAATTGTTATAATTTAGGCATACGGTATACCTTGTGTACCATAGCTTCCTCCTTAAAAATTTGAGATTAAACGGAGAGCTATTTTATAAGCAATATTGCTCTGATACCATCTTTATCACAACCCCGAACCTAGAATTGGTCGAGTCGTCATGACCGGTCGACGAGGAAAAAGAAATTTTGAGACAATGACTTGGGAAAAAAACGTAACTAAACAACTTCAGAGCTTGTATTACCAAACAAGAGTATTCTTTAAAAGACTGCTTTTTTTTACAATAAACAAAGAGTAACTGAAATATGGCACTAATTTTTATTTTTTTTAAAGGCGAAGCAAAATTTATTAAGGGAGGAGGGGGAAAGTTTTCAACCAAAAGTTGGAAACAAAGTAGGGGACAAAGTAAAGAGCGGAGTCCAATGTAACACCTAAGGGCCCAAAACGCCCAGATAAACAAGGGTTTCTTACTGGCCGGCCCCTTTTTGACTCTACATACCCGTCCAGCCTCACCCCATGTCAAACCCTTTCCCCACAAACCCTGTTTTAAGTGATGTACACAAAATATCCCTCACCCGTCTGTTCCATCTAGGGTTTTTAAAAAATGGAGAAAAAAAAGGTCTTCTTCTCCGCTCTAAAAGACGAGGTGGTCCAAGGCCTGCCCCATCCCAGGCAAGGTCGCATGCCAAGAGCCTCGCTCGAAGCAAGTCGCCGATGTTGTGGCGGAGCAGCAAGTAGCGGCAGAGTCACGTGGCGAGCGTCGATTTGTCGTCCATTGGGAGGTGAGGGATCGTCGGTGAGACACTAACGCCGTCAATGGAGGGTCCGGATCCCGATAGCGCTGGGGTCAGGGACTCGAAGCGGCACGGGTTGGGACAGTAGATCGTCGTGACCGATTGCAGGTGAAGCAACAGAAGAAGAGCAGCAACCAGTGGATCTACGTGGTCTGCAACAAGAAGCAGTCCGTCCGAAAGGTGTTTGCCCAAGGTTTCATGGCCAAAGTCATTCCCAAATTTGTTCAGACCTTTAACATGTCCCGCTGCCAATTCGAACAACAACGCACAAACGAAACCCTGAATCCGGTTACGGAACATACCGACGATCAGCCACGGAGCAGCAATGACAAGAAGAGAAATTCATGTTACGAGTAATTTGCTTTGAGTATATGGATTTCCGCTGTCTATCTGCATAATTTTGGAGTAAAGTTTTGATCGTTGAATATTTCTTATGAATTTAATTTGAGGTGCAGAAGAGGGTGTGAATTCACCCCTCCATGATAACGTTATTTTATTTTATTTTAATTCGGATTAAATGCTTGTTTGTTATGTAGAAGTAGTTGTCTGATTTAGGAATAGGTTTCCGTGTCAGTTGTGAGTTTGAATTTTATGAGACTGAGTTGAGTTGTTGTTTTGGAGGTTCTTCGCCTGTTATGGTGGATAAACTAAGGAGTTCTTTCTCTTCATAGGCGGCTTATCAGAAGCCTAACTCGAGTTTTAAAATTACAGCTCCTTTGTGTACGCTTTTTAGAGGTTGTCATAATCGGTTTTGTATGCAGGTTATAAAAATGTAATCTTTTTAGTTGTTGTTGTCTGTGTGCATAAACTGGTTGTTTATCCAACTGCAGAATTCAAATATTTCAATTTGCATATCAAACTTCACAATTGGTTCGAGCAGACTCACAAATGTTGTACTGAAAGACCAAACCAATAGTGCAATTTTATGTGTGATCATTGATCAAGAACAAGCAGGTACTTCTTGCTGTCAAGATTTGTTGGTGGACATATTGCTTTAGTATATATTGATGTTGAGCTTTGCTGATTCAATTTTTGGTGAAAGTTCATATGAATTACTTGATTGAAATAATCAAGCCACCTACATTAATTGGATACTATGATGCATAGACACGGATACAGACACGGACACAGGGACATGAAAATTCTAATATGGACCGCCACATGTATATTTATTATGCAGAACACTAGCTGGTGTGCTTATATATGCTCTTATGTTGTTAATGCAGGGCACTAGCTGGTGTGCTTAGATTTTTTCTGATTTCCTTGATGCAGAGCACTAACTGATATGCTGCTTGATTTTAACTTTTTACCTGGTATTTACTAGAATTCCATAAGCAAATTGATAGTTCTTTGTAGCTAACTTAAATGTATAGTTGGGGGAGTGCCATAAACACAGTAATTCTCTTTTGTGCCATTAAGAAAAGGATCACATACTACACACTAATGTTTGAGTCACTAGCTAGCAAGTGCCGTAGGCATGGGCAATTCCAACCGGAGTGCATAATGCCGTAAGTACGGGCAATCACTAGTACCTACTAAAACACAAGGGTGTTGGAACCATACAAATACAAGTTGAAAAAAGGGCTGAGATTCATTTGATTTAAGGGCTGATTTGCGCTCTCCAACTTTCTTAAGAAAACACCCACACTCTTACAAATATATTACAAAAATGTCATCGGTTCTTTTTACCCATTGCTTGGCTTCTGGCGCTGGCGTTAGCATACAAAAACAAAAATGTCTGTACCTACGGCACTACCGGAACGCGTAGTGCCATAGCCACTAGTAAGTGTGTGTATATATATATATATATATATATATATATATATATATATATGAAGAAAGAAAAGATAACATCATCTTGAGGTTTTGTGACAAATACAGAGGCCTCCCTTGAGGTGTCTGAAATAACATCGCCATCCCTTACTTTTGAAAGTATTGTCCGAACTCCCCCTGATCAGTTAGCTCTTTACCTTGATGCCGTTAAATTTGAATATAAATTGACAAAATATCCTCTATTTTATTAAACTAATAATAATAATAATAATAATAGTCTCCTTCTTATAAAGGCGATCTTATTCAGCAAAATGCGGACCTCCCTTATTTCAATCAAATTTCGATAATCCGAGCCGATCAATATGATCAAAACATGATTTTAAGAGTCCCTGCAAGAAATCAACAAAACATATAACCGAGAAGTACTTCATCCGAGCATTTTTTATTGAATGGTTTAATAAAAAACTGCTCAAATTAAGCCCTTCTCGTTCATTTTTTTGTCAATTTCACGCGATAACCCTTAAAATCACATTATGAACGCATTGAACACCTTAAATCATCAAAATTAGATCGAGAAAGAGGAGTCCGCATTTTAGCAAGTTAAGGACGCCCTTATGTGAAGGCTGGTGTTTAAACTAATATAAGTAAATATATATCTTAATTAGCGGCATTTGTGTAGTACTAATTTTAGTTTTCTATGACTAATAGCATGGTGAGTCAATTTATTGAATAAAAAATTAAAAATTAATACTTGTTGTGTCACATTCCCTCAAAATTATGTTATTATCCATATAACAATCAAAGGGAGAATTCCAAAAGAATATTCTTTTTCTTATCAATTTCAACCCTTCATTTCTACACATCCAAGAGTCTAAAAATATGCCTCTCACAAAACTAACTTTTGGATGGACTTTTTGTAAATACCAAACATCTGGAGGGTTCATATTAACGACATAATATTGGAAGGTTCAGAATAATCTTGAAATTGGATGGATAAGATTGCAAGCTCTCACTATACTAGTTAACTCTGGTTTCAATATGTGTCTATCTTCAATTTTCAAAATTCAAAATACCATCTCTCTCTCTTTCCAACCATTCGGTTACCATCTCACTCTCCTCTCATCTCTATGATCACCTACGTCTAAAAAACCCTAGGCATTTTCTACTCTTCCATCTTCTTCTTCGATGAGAGGCCATTCGATCACCACTTGAATCTGTACACCTCTAGCTCATGCATCGGCAAAGCACAACCCTTTACAGGAAGTGCTGCCAGATAAGTTTCTTTCTCTTCCCAATTCTTGAACCCTAATTTTTGCAATACAATCCTTGCAACCAGCAACCTCTATTGCGATGAAAGACGCGTGGGCATAATTCTTCTCTCTGTTCCCTTATCTTAACCAACTACGATTTTGAGAGAAAAGAGTAATGCAAGACCATCGACAATGAAGAAGAGGGTTTCTCTGTATGGCTTTTCCATCTCGCAAAATAAAATATAATAAAGAACCCTCTGAGCCTGTAAAATGGGGTTCCTTTCCCATAAACAATCTTCACTCATATCCTACTTGGTGCAAATAGACTCAAAAAAAACCCCTCTCTCTCTCTCTCTAAAACGTGCCTAGATGGGCACCAAGACCAACAAGAACAATCATATCCAATCCCATATTGATAGCTAAGATTTATGGTCATGGTCCAAAGACGTCAAAAATCTTGGGTTCAGAATTTTTTGAAGATACGGAGTCTGAATGCTCGATGGAGCTGGAGACAGCTCCCTTTGGGCCGTCACCATAGCTGAATTTAGAAGAATATATTGTGAGTTTTGATGAGAATGGTGGCTACGCGCAATGGAGGAGCAGTCTGGTCTAAGGGAGATGGGATTTTTTTTGACCTGGAAGGACTTTTGGGTGACGGTGGGGGACAAGAATGGTGGCGGTTGCCGAGGCATTTTGCAAAGGTTCACCGGGTATGTGGAGCTCGGGGAGATGTTGGCTATCATGGGACCCTCCGATTTTGGAAAATCTACACTTCTTAATGCTTTAGCAGGTCTTTGGTTCATAGTTTTAAATCGTGATATTGGTCACCGTCGCGGTATCGGTCACGGTATATCGGTATTGGCACATATCGGTGATAAGTCGCGGGAATCGAATGTCGCGATCGTGAATTTTTAAAAATCATCAGCAACATGTATAAAACTTGAAAAATATACTTTTGCAGCTTTTGCCTCCAACATTGGCTTAAATTATCACATTTTAATTAATTTAAGACATGTAATAGCCCATTCTCTTCATGTGAAATATCCGATAATCGCTAGCCACAACTAGTTTATGTTGAAACTTTAGTGTGTATTTGTAAAACATGGTGTTTTTCTCTAGTCCCACATTAAAAAGTTACAAAACTTCTATCTACTTTAAATGAATTTGCACTTTAGTGGGTTTGTAAATGAGGACTCAAGGAAAGGTCTCGCGCGCTCAGGAAAATGGGTGGCAATTTGAAAAACTGATTCAGAAACTAGTTAACCGGGTGCGCGTCACGAGTTAATCGCACAGAGGGGGTGCAAATCCGGGATTTGGCCTCGTGCATGCATACGGTTAAAGTGGAAGATTGTTAGTAATTGATTTTAATTAACTGGTATCTGTGATCTTAACGTGGAGAGATTAATAAATATTTAATAACATTGGGCTCAAAATATAATGAGATAAGGATGGGAGTGCAATTACAATTCTGTAGTGGGGTGAATTGTATTTTTTTTTGGAGTAAATTAGCTTGAAATTAAAAAAAGGTTAACTGAATGTACAGCCTACAACGGCTAGACCTGATATTTGCTTTGTCGTTGGCATGATTAGTAGATTTTAGTCTAATCCAAGACAAGAGCGTTAGACTGTAGTGAAACATATTTTCAAGTATCTGAAAAGAACTAGAGATTATATGTTGGTTTACCAGTCAGATAGTCTGATACCTTATGGGTACACAGACTAAGACTTTCTGTTAGATAAGGATTCCAGAAGTATACCTCGAAATATGTGTTTATCTAGGAGGTAGAGCCATAAGTTGGAGGAGTATTAAGCAATCGTGCATTGATTGATTCCACCATGGAGGCCAAGTATGTGGTAGTTTCTTAAGCAGCCAAAGAAGCCGTTTGGCTTAGAAACTTCTTGATGGATCTAAAAGTGATTCCTTTAGTGCAATTAGCTATTACATCTATTTTGACAATAGTGGTGGAATTGCTAACTCTAAGGAGCCATTGACTCATAAGAAGGAAAACATGTCGAGCGTAAATATCACCTGATTCGAGAGATCGTTCAGCGAGGTGATGTAGTTGTGTCCAAGATCGCATCGGTAAACAACTTAGCAAATCCTTTTACAAACAGCTTACATGCTAAGACTTTTGATAGTCATGTAAAGGGAATGAGAGTGAGATGCGTGGCAGCATGACTTTGAGTCTTAGTGAGAGTTTGTTAGAAAATTATACTAAAAGTCATGCTTTTGTGTAATGGATTAATATTTGACTGCTATTTATTAATCTGTTTTATCCATTTTTGATGAGAATCTTTTATGGACAATGTTTGCATAATATTATTATATGTTGTGCATGTGTGTCTTTTATTTTACAAAATAAATGATCCGGTGTATGGAGTTCGGCTTACACAAAGAAGATCAAATCATCAGTTCTTGTGAAATATAAGATATGGTTCACAGTCTTAGATGGAACTTGACACACCATCAGTAGGTCTGCAGTACAATGTTTAGTAGGTTTGTCTTGACTACAACGAACGGTCTAGTTCCAACTCATTGTGTTAGTACACTTTGTGTGTATTGAACAAGACCACATTGAGGTAATTGTCTTTGTACTAACTTTATAAGATAATTGAAACCTTATGGTTATTATGAATGTTTATGCTCTTAATCCAAAGATAATTATTAGAGTTATATATTTAATGCTCTTGACTTTGATTCATTAAAGAGTGAGACTTTTATACGGTCAATAGTCTCGGTGAGTTGGGTAGCAACAATATGTATATGACAACTATTAATTTTTGATGGAATCCACGTCCCAATAGGGATTGATGACACCACATTGAGTAAGCTTATAAGTTTCGAATATGTCAAACCCTGCAGGTGAATTTTGTATCCGACATATCGAATAAGTTAAGCGGATAGTCTGCATACTCCAGGAGAAAAAGAAAGGGAAAAAAAGAAGATTGAAAAAAGTGCGATAACCTATGCACAACCCGCATGGAGAGTAGAGTAAATAACATAACAAAAGTGCCATATGTGATGAGATTATATCCCCCATTGCACTATCTATCTAAGCAAAAGGATAGTACAATGGGATATGATATGAAGTGATACTATTAGTAATAACATGAAATTGAACTATTACTACCTAGCACATCCCGCCAGGCTAGGAAATCAAATAAATAGTAACGGCCAGAGATGACCAAATGATAACCAACACTGAGGACTAGCAGCAACATAGCAAAACGGCATCAAGGGAAGTTGAATAGCTACTACAGAGGAACATGGCACCAAGAGAGGCTCGAACCAGAGATGTCGGCATCCGACAGGGGGCCCACTCTGCACACTTCGCCCATTTCTTATTTACACAAGGAGCCCATATTTATTTCTCCTTAGGTCTATGCCCTAGCCCTATAAATATACTACTTCATTCTCTAGGTCGATGACATGTTTTTGAGAGATTAGAAAAATGGGCTGTGAGAGAGAACAAACAATCACGTAGGGGTTTCCACAAACGGGTGTGTGATTCGAGGTATATTAAGGGAATATGGCAGAAGATCGTACGGTACGATCGAGTAGTATTCGTGGCATACATCAAGATGTGCTGTAACAATTTCAACCAGCATTCATGACGCGGGAGTTGTGGTAAAATCCTAATTCCGCCTTGTAGGGTTTTTTATAATTTTTTGTCATCTAATCTGTACGCATCATTACTGGGTCTTGGGGATTCGGTTTGCTCACAGTTCGTAGCACCACCATTTCCTTACTATATTTCATAACTCTACCATTCATCTCAATCGCATGTAATGAATTCATGAACAAGACTCATTCATATAGAAATTTTAAGGATAGATCACATTTCAATCGACTCGCAAACTTAACTCTATCAATTTCCCATATGATCATGCAAGTATTCACCTATCCCATATCTAGCACATTCATTCACCACAAATTCGTAGTTCCACGTCTTTAACCCATTTACCCTTACAAGCTACACTAGCGATATGTTACGCCTTAAATACAATGAAACGTCCCTCATACCCAACCCTAGCTTTATCTACAAAAAAAATAGAATGTCCTCGATGTCCATTTCCCCTACCTCATATCTACACATGTCACCTCCAACCACATTCGTTCATTACGTTTTCTAAGTCCTCATTTCGGTATCATTAGACTCGTACGAAACTCGGCACCCACCATTAAGCCTTAACCAAACTACAACACTCCCAAGTTAAAGAGCATACGATAGCCAACCCCTCACGAAGCTCAAACGAAGTTTACAAAATGGTTAGAAGGAATCTCGAACATATAAGGCCAAAGGTGGAAGAACAACCCAAATCTGCCAAAATAGGGTAGGGGTATGGATACCTCAACAGAAAACGGACAGATTAAAAAGGGGTATCGATACCCTATTTTGAGATATCGATACCTCAACAAAAATTTCTAGATTTGAGACTGGTATCCATACCCCATTTTGAGGTATGGGGGTATGGATACCTCGAGTCTTGAAGGTATGATTTTCAGTAGAAAATTCAAACGAAAGGGAGAAAACTCACGACTAAACTTCAAGCAATCAACAAGAGGATGATCAAACTCAATAGCCAAGCATCAAACTAACTCATAAACACATAAAAGTAGTTAGATCTCCATACCTCAAAGGTTTTGAGCAAAACCCCAAAAGATTCAAACAACCCTAACTCTCCAAGCATGAGATACACCGAGATACACCTCCATCGAGCTTGTACACACGATTTTCAAGGCCTAGATCGCAAATACATGATTGAATGTGGCTAGATCTTTGTGGGTTTTGAGTTGTTGGATGTTATTTTGAGTGAAGGAGTGAGAGAGAGGAGAGCCGAGTGAGAGAGGCGTGAGAGTAGAGAGAGAAAAGAGTTGAGTTTTTTATCCTCTACACACACCTCCTATATATACTAGCACCAATGCAAATTACACTTGTACACGTCCACTAATAATTTTTTCATATCAACCTCAAATCACATAACCACATTTTTACCAACATTCTAGTAATTATATAATCTTTGGATAAATTAAAATTTTATGTGGGTCTCTACAGCCCAAGTCTTTCTTGCCATGTACAGAGGTGTTCGGATTCCATCCTTCGATTCTCGGGAGAAATCTTTTGCTTTGATGAATATGCAACTCTGATCGCCTAACTCCTTTGCTTCGTTCACCCCTGAGATTGATGACTCCTCCCTTGAAAAGGTTGGCCTCTCTTCTTGGCTGCTTTTTTCCCTCCGATTTTTGTTTTTCGATTTCGTTTGCATGTGTTTAGGTTCCATCGGTGTATCTGCAGAGCTGTTCTCATGGGGTTTGTTAGTTGCCGATCGTGGGTTTCTTGGATTTTTTATGTTTGTGAAGTCGTGTACAACAACCTTAACTGCACAAGCCTAGGCTGGGCCTACCTCTATCCCTAGAGGAGCCGTATGAGGCGGAAGCTCCACATACGGTTTTGAAGCTGAGCCTTTTCAGCAATGAGGCTTAGGGACCGATATGATGATTGGTTTAGGTAGGGCGGCCGGCATACTATGGGCACCTGTAGGGATTAGTACGTGAGACCGGAGGTGCAAATAAAAATATGTGGATAAAAATATTTTTTTTATAAACTACTTAACCCAATTTGCATGCATCCATTTGTTGTGCCTATTCCTATTTATCGTGTCTTTTTGTCTGCTCTGCGTTTATGGAGTACCACTGGCTATGATTTGCGTCTTGTTGGGTTCAATATGTGTAGCTATAGAGGTGTTTCTTTAGGGTTTGGTACTTGTTGATCGGGGTTTTCTTGGCATTTTTATATGTATTTTTCCTTGCATGCGTTCATCTTTTCCTATTGAGGATGAAAGATGGGTTAGAGTTTGTGATACTGGATTTTTTTTAGGGTTTGTGATACTGGATTTTGGAAGGGAAGAGAGGAAGACTAATAAGTAATTGTAGGCAGCATGCCCATAAGAAGGATTTCGTTCCTTCCCAAAGTAAGGCCCATAATCGAAGGAGCGCAAGCCCGGATGGCAAGCACTCGGAATACAGAGTCGCCACTCAAGTTTGAAGGTCCAACACCCAAAAAACCATATTTCGAAGCACCTGCCGCACTGTTTGATTTGAAAAAGTGAAAGCACCAGTCCGTCATAACCATATCTAGGTTCAGGAGCCAGGTTACAAAAGGGGAAGGGTTTTTAAGGCAACCCTCTAGCCCAATCTGGAGATCAGTCTCTACTTAGGCATTTTGTGAAAATATTTACGATTCTGTTTGATTAATCAATGCTTTAGCCATTTAGGGCAAGAGAACAGTTTAATGGGGATTAAAGTTGTAACATGATTTGCAAGATGTGATTGCATAACATGGATGCGAAAGTAGTAAATATAGGATGAAAACAGACTCCTGTGGGAGTTTAAACAGACTAGAAGGCTGCTATTTTGGAGTGACGTGCGTAGGTGGAAACCAGCATGCACTGATCAAGTCACTGCATGCTGATCACACCTGTGTGCGCTACTATACAACCTGCTCGCGCCAGTAAGCCTAAGCCCACAGCTCTTATTTTCAAACCCTCTAGGCTCTAGAAGGACCAGTGCAGACCCAGGACAAACCAAGCAGTTATAATATACAATTTAAAGGCTGAAAAGCCCTACAAATGAACAAAATATCCCATAAATAGTGTGGGGACAAAACAATGGCTAAGGCCAAGTTACCCATGCAAGGCCACTCACTGGTCAGTGACAGATTGTGGCGCGCGCATGTCTAAACCATTTAGCCAGTGTTTGGTTTTCATGTTTCTGGCTTCTGGAACATATCCAGAATGATCCCACGGGTACTCCCCAGCAACATATATGCATATTGAAATACAGCTAACAGTTCTAACAAAGAAAAGCAGTAAACTGGTTATTAGCATGCTTAACAGTGATCTATACAAAGTAAAGCATAAACAGAAGAACACAAAACCCCACGCAGACCTGTACGCGCAGCCATGTAGTGGCGCGCGCGTACAAACGACCTGCGTGCGCTGGTTCCTACCACGACGGTTTTTGAAATCTTGCCAACTTTAGGGTCAGGACTGGTATTGATTACCAGTCTTGGCCCTGCCTGCCCCCATCAGGGATCAAAACAGGAAAACAGTAGGTATGCTATACCTAGATTGAATTTGAAAGAGTAATTGAGCTTGAGGTTGAGGTTGTTTGAGTGGTTGAATGATTGTGTGATGGAGGAGGATAAACAAGCTATGTTCTTGGAAACTTTAATCCTAGATATATGAAAACTTGTAACCTTTTTAAAAAGACTTGGAACCCTTTGAATCTCTTTTCTTTTTGGAGCCCTTCTAATGGAGAACCATATGAGGTATATATAGGGAGAGAGGATGGTAGATATGGTGCAAAGAGATGAGCTCAGCCAGTCCACGAGGCTTGGCTGAAGTTGCTTAGTGGTTAAGCTTACCAACCCATAAAAGTGATGGGGACAGGTTTTGACCGGCACGCGTGTGTTGCGCCCTGGTGCGCGTGGGTCAACGGTCAACCTTTGACTGTTAACCACACCTGGCAACTTGACCCACGCGCGTGGGTTTGGGAGGAGCGCGTGCGTGTACCACCTACTCACGCGTTGGTCAACGGTCAAACTTTGACCATTGACCAACACCTGTTAAGTTGATCTGCTTGCGTAGGCTCTCAACCAACGCGTGCCAGTAGGGTTTTTGGCTTCTGAAATGGCTTCGGCTAGATTAGGTTTAAGGGTTTTGCAAACACTCAAAACTCAAACACTCGACATTACCGGGGTGTTCTTGATCCGTTTCAGAATTGGAGAATTAAAAATCGAAAGTAAACTAATCTGGAAGCCCAGATTGGGGTATCTACAGTAATGATTTGAATTCTGTAAGGTATGGTATCTCTCTTTGTTTCTCCTTTCTAGAGTTCTTTTACTTGTATTTTCAAATTGAAGATGTGTTTGTGTTCTTTCCTTTGCCGTTAATGCTTTCTGATCTATTGGATTCAATTTTTAGGACTTTGAGATCTGATTTTAAACTTTTTTTTGGTTAAATCTTATTTTAAACTTATTTTTTTGAGGGTTTTCTTTAGGTTTCTTCCAAGTTTATGAAAGCTGTGGGTTAATTATTTATTGCATTTGGGCTTTGTTATTGGGAAATCATAGAGTGTTTCCTCATTTACGGCCATGCTTTATTGTAGGCTTGTATAACACTTGGCTAGCAATTGGTCTTGTTATAAACTAATGTATTGGGTGAATAAAGCATTGCAGTTTCTTGCGTGTTGAACAGAATAAAATAGAGAATGGAGTCATGAATTATTTTTCAAGTTATGGTTTTACATTTTGCTTCATGCTTATTAGAGTAAAGCATGAACAAGTCTATAGTTTACTAGTCTGTCGCTATTTTTAACCTTTCTGATGGATACTTGGCTGTTGTAGGCACTTGAAGCTTCAAAAGAGCCTCGACCTTCCCTAAGACGCATTGGGATCATGTTTTAGAAGAGATGGTTTGGTTGTCGAAGGTAGTGAATTAGTCTTCGAATAATATCTAGCATATGCATAAGTGGGTAACCAGCATGTCCGAATTTATTCTCTTGCCCATTATATGCTATACAGAATATACACTCAAAGTAAAAATCAACATCAGATTCTCTCTTTCTTGAGATGATTGTAACATTTACTTGACATTGTTACTTTACCAACTCATATGCCATTTTGATTCATCGCAATGTGGGAAAGTTGGCTCATGTCTCTGTAATGCATATAAGATTCCACCTAAAGATGAAGATGAATGTCTGTAGGCTAAGCTTGAGTGATGCTTCTTTCCTCCAACATGGTGATGATGCCCAATTGCCCATGCGAAATAACATGATTATTTTCCTCAATGGTTAAAATGACTTTTTAGTTTACTTGA
Source organism: Rhododendron ovatum (assembly GCA_019656835.1). Classification (NCBI taxonomy): domain Eukaryota; kingdom Viridiplantae; phylum Streptophyta; class Magnoliopsida; order Ericales; family Ericaceae; genus Rhododendron; species Rhododendron ovatum. The sequence continues at coordinate 8,465,247 of CM033800.1, forward strand.
CATTCAAGGCTTCCATATTGTGTGAAAGTTATAGTGTCTAATAATTTTCTCACCTCATTTCTCTCTGCTTGATTTAGTTTTTGATTACATTTTCTCCCTTTGCAGGAAGTTTCGCTTAAATTTAGAATCCGAAGGTAGTACTTTTCTGTGGTATAGTGTTCCTAGAATTTGGAGATGCTCTAAAATTCTGTAATGTTTGAGCTTGTTTTGAAGTATTAATTATGTTTTTGCTATGGTACTAATTATTTTTTTGTGCTTTTTGTTGTGAGAATCAACAGATAATAAATGGAGAGCAAATCTTGGAAAAGATTGAATGGGACTAAATGAGATAAATAAAATAAGAACTTGTGGACAAATTGTTTGCACATATAAGGTAAATTGATGAGTAAGAGCAATTATACTTTATTTTTTGCCTACTATCTGTCCTTAGCCATAAAATTGGGGCGAAGTAAAGTTGAATTTCACATTTGGATATGTTGTATTTGTAGTTTAAGACAGCACTAGGTTTATTTTGGTATAATTTTCAGGTCCATATGTCACTACTCATCTGCACAATTTGGGCCTCTCTTTATGCTTAATTAATGTGCGGGTCTCAAAGTTGCATAGAATGTAGATAGTTAAATCTATCTAGATATATGAGGAGAAGTTTGATTGGTTTTTGTGTTTAAGCTATATAGATATATGCAACCAACTTTTATTGGTTTTTGTTGTACTTTGTGATCTCCATTGTCAAAGAACACAATTGGGTGGGACATGGTACTATTAAAGTGATATGGGAAAGATGTTAGAAGGTGAAACAAATGATGACTTTATGTGTATGTCTTGCTTCATGTTGTAGTAACAAGTACTAAGTAGGTACTAATTACTATCCAATGAAAGTATTATGACACTTCAGCTCCGTTTGTTTGGACATAAAATATTTTTCGATAAAATATTTTATCTATTTTCTGGGGTTTGATCGTGTAAAAAATAAGGAAAACATTTTACATGTAAAATATTTTCCATCAATTGAATGAAAATGACTTACCCTTAAATATTCAGCAAGTTATTTTCCGAAATGAACCTGTTGCCTTCTACTGCAATTCACACTGCTTAATTAGTTTTCTCGATCGTCAATCCTGACCCACGTTCAATTCCAATAATCTCATATCTCTCTACCGTTTAAGCTTCCCATCTCTCTCTCTACACTATTTTGTTGATTTCTGAAAATATTTTCAAGTGCCAACCAAACACCGAAAAATAAAAGTTTGAAGTTTGGTTTTGGAAAAAGTATTTTACATGGAAAATATTTTACAATGTAAAACATTTTACATCGAAACAAACGGAGCCCTCATTGTTGTGCCATTGTGATCTTTTTCTTTTTCTTTTTTGCTTGTGGCCCTATGCCATCTTGATTTTGGTTGCTGTATGACTCAGATGATGTAAATATAAATTGTCTCTACGATTGTGATGAATAGATTGTGTCATTGTGCTTAATAGTTTTCCTCGTCTATTATAACATTGACGCTGTTAACCTCAGCACTCAGTAGCATACTTGCATATGGTGTCCACTTCTAAATTCATGAGCTATCTCAATCCGCTCTCGATGTTTTTTGTTGGGTAATATGTACTGTCTTGGCATTTTTTTTCCATATGTGTTGGTTGACTTGAACCTATGAACTTGTTATTTGTCGGTAGCATTGACGTTGTTAACCTATAAGTTGAGAAATTGATGACCAATTGCTTCACTTGAATGTTTATTTTCTTGCAGCTACAGATTCATGAGGCCTAGGCTTGGAATCACTAATTTATTAGTTATTGATTGTGTTTGGTGTCAAAGCTCGGGGTTGCATCCCAGGTGAACAACATAGCACATAGCTAGAAAGTGACCTTCGAAAGATCAAGACACTTCGGCATTCATCAAGTTAATATATTGTGGTTTAGAGTGATTTGTGTCGGTACCAAATTACCTATAGTTTTCAGCTACGCCTCATCTGTTGTTGTAGCTCTTATAGGAATTCTTAATTAAGTTCCCGATTATTTTTTTTCCATTTGTCTCTTCTGAGACAAAATTTATTCTCATCTGTTGTTAATTGAACGCCTAGACGCCGTTGTTCCTGGGCTCAGAAACATTCAAAATTGTTCTCTACAATGGGCATGACAGGCGTGCCTTGCACGTCGCAATTCACCTACTGTTAAAAAAAATCCAAGGAAAAGAGTGGGCCCCGATTCTCTCATCGGGGCACAAAAGTCATCCACTTTCCTTTACCCGCATCCAATCGGTCCGTTAGGGAGGTGGATATACCTTTTTTTTTTTTTTTTTTTTTTTTTTTGGGGGGGGGGGGGGGGGGGGGGTTTGTAATTTAACTTAAAATTAAAAAATGTTAACCGAATGTACAGTCTACAAGAGGCATACCCCATGAGAAAAAGAAAAGGGGGAAAAAAAAAAGATTGAAAAAAGTGTGATAATCCATGCACAACACGTATGGAGAGTATGGTATAGTAAGTAAAATAACAATAATGTCATTAGTGCTGAGATCATACCCCCGTTGCACTATCCATCTAAGCGAAAGGATAGTACAATGGGGTAAGATATGTAGTGATACGAGGAGTAATATCATGAAAGCGAACTACTACCTAGCACAACCCGCCAGGCTAGGAAACAAATAAATAGTCACAGTCAGAAATGACCAAATGATAACTATCACAGAGAACTAGCAGCAACATAATAATTCGGCATCAAAGGAGGTTGAACAGATACTACAAAGGAACAAGGCACCAAGAAGACGCTCGAACCAGAGATGACGACATCCAACAAAAGGCCCCACCCTGCACACTATGCCTATTCCATCCGGCCTAATACTCCCTCATCCAAGCCAAAGGCACGCCAGAAACAACCCACTCACAGCCAACTACCAATGACCACAGTCTCTAGAGAAGGGATAAACACACCAGGAAACTAATACTCCAACCAAACCCAGAGATCAAGCATAAAACCCATTACTAAAAGAACAACTACTGCAAAGGGACTAGACACCGAGAAAAGGCTCTGGAGATGTCGGCATCCGACAAGGTTACCCTCCCACGTGCCATGCATACCACACCCATTCTATCCAGACCACTACACCCTCAACCTAATCCTCTAGGCTCGCTATAATCTAAAAGCGGGACACTTCAAGTACCATAAACAGCACATAACCACCAAAATGAGGTCACTTGAACCTCAGGTGAAACCAAGCTGCCCCTTTTGTTCAGTGCACGACTACCAATCTAATCAACGACAGCCTGTGAAGTTATCCCTTTCAATCACTGCACGACCACCAATCTAATCAATGACAGCAAGCGAGCTACCCCTTTAGATCAGAGTGCAACCACCAATCTAGTCGAAGATAACCCTAGTCTCACCACACTACGCTAAAGAACTAGGCAAGTGAAACATAGAATCAAGGAATTAATAGAGCTCCACAACAAGTTGCACAACATTTGAGCCCCAAATTGGGCAATATGCGCCCAATAACTAAACTGGGCATGAGTCATAGTGTCAAGCTACACTACATTTGATGATGATGTTTGCAACCCCTGAATTGAAACTCCAAATACTAACAGTACTTTAGCCCATAAGTCCAGCAACAAATCCTACATTTCACAGTAAATAATCAACATTTGATTGAAAAATGTTAACCGAATGTACAGTCTACAAGAGGCATACCCCAGGAGGAAAAGAAAAGGGGGAAAAAAAAGATTGAAAAAATTGTGATAATCCATGCACAACCCGCATGGAGAGTATGGTATAGTAAGTAAAATAACAATAATGTTATTAGTGCTAAGATCATACCCCCGTTGCACTATCCATCTAAGCGAAAGGATAGTACAACGGGGTAAGATATGTAGTGATACGAGGAGTAATATCATGAAAGCGAACTACTACCTAGCACAACCCGCCAGGCTAGGAAATAAATAAATAGTCACGGTCAGAAATGACCAAATGATAAGTATCACAGAGGACTAGCAGCAACATAATAATTCGGCATCAAAGGAGGTTGAACAGCTACTACAAAGGAACAAGGCACCAAGAAGACGCTTGAACCAAAGATGACGACATCCAACAGAGGGCCCCACCCTGCACACTATGCCTATTCCATCCAGCCTAATACTCCCTCATCCAAGCCAAAGGCTCGCCAGAAACAACCCACTCACAGCCAACTACCAATGACCACAGTCTCTAGAGAAGGGATAAACACACCAGGAAACTAATACTCCAACCAAACCCAGAGATCAAGCATAAAACCCATTACTAAAAGAACAACTACTGCAGAGCCACTAGACACCGAGAAAAGGCTCTGGAGATGTCGGCATCCGACAAGGTTACCCTCCCACGTGCCCTGCATACCACGCCCATTCTATCTAGACCACTACACCCTCAACCTAATCCTCTAGGCTTGCTATAATCTAAAAGCGGGACAATTCAAGTACCATAAACAGCACATAACCACCAAAATGAGGTCACTTGAACCTCAGGTGGAACCAAGCTGCCCCTTTCGTTCAGTGCACGACTACCAATCTAATCAACGACAGCCTGTGAAGTTATCCCTTTCAATCACTGCACGACCACCAATCTAATCAATGACAGCAAGCGAGCTACCCCTTTAGATCAGAGTGCAACCACCAATCTAGTTGAAGATAACCCTAGTCTCACCACACTACGCTAAAGAACTAGGCAAGTGAAACATAGAATCAAGGAATTAATAGAGCTCCACAACAAGTTGCACAACATTTGAGCCCCAAATTGGGCAATATGCGCCCAGTAACTAAACTGGGCATGAGTCATAGTGTCAAACTACACTACATTTGATGATGATGTTTGCAACCCCTGAATTGAAACTCCAAATACTAACAGTACATTAGCCCATAAGTCCAGCAACAAATCCTACATTTGACAGTAAATAATCAACATTTGATAGTAAATAATCAACATTTGACAGTATGATGTAGTTACCGTAAGAACTGTTCCGGCAATCCTAGGGTTACAGACGAAGCTGAAACCGCTCGACCACCACCCGGTTCACGGCGCCCAAATTGAATCTACTCCGAGGACCCGAAGCAAATCACTGAAGGATCTGGTTGACCCACCGCCGGTAACTGAGACCGCCGTACTTTGATTGACTCAGACCGAGTTTCTCAATACGGATCTATAAGTCTAAAGAAAGATACCTGCCGTTGGCGCGTTGTCAAGGTTTGGCACGTTGGTTCTAGTTCATGATTGTACTCCTGTAGACACCCCAATATGAATTCCCGATTGTTTTACTTTGTTTCTCGGTTTCTTGTTTCCCCGATGATGAGTCAGGTCGAAAACAGTCTCGAGAACTTGGAAATGGCTTGAGTTTGGTGTTTGTGGAGCCCATCCTTAGCCTTAAAACCCTTGCATTAGAACCTGGACCTTGGGTTTGATACTCGCGCGACACTCTGGTACCCTCGCGCGATGGTACGTTTGCCAGGTGGTGGTCAAAGTCAAACCTTTGACTGTTGACCCTCACGGGGTTGCTCTGACCCTCGCGCGATGGTCTCACTCTCTCGCGCGATGGTCAACACCTGTCGTTTTCACCCAGATTGCGTGGTGGTCAGGGGGCTATAGGCCTATGTGACCCCGTTTTCGTTGGCTGAACAGCGTTCTGGGGGGGCTACCCTTGCAACACCTCACCCCCCCATTCTCCCATCACCTTTGCCACCCCATTTCTCCACCAAGCATTTGTGGCCAGCCTTGTTGGCTGGTTACATGGCCTTAGCCAGCCACCAACCAACCCTTTCTCCTATAAAACCCCCCCATGCTTCATTGCAAAAGGGGTTACCAAGTTTCTATCCAAGAAAGAATTGCAAAAATTCCATCCAAGAAAGAAGAAGGAAAAGTTCAAACACAAACATTCCATACCACATTCACTCCCACAAAATCACCTTCCAAGCCTCATCACCTCATTCAAGCCACCTCCGAGACACTCAAGCAAAGGTATAATACCTTTCTGCTCACTGTTTGAACCCCTGAGGGGGGCTGGCAGGGTCAAGGCTGGTAATCAATACCAGTTCTGGCCCTAAAGCTAGCAAGGTTTCAAGAACCGTTACCAGGCATACCCTCGCGCGATGCTCCTGAACACTCGCGCGACCCTTTGGTCAGTGTGAGATTGGACCACGTGGGGAAGGGATACTGGTCTCCAAGTTTATTGTTATGTTATTAGTTACTTTTAAGTCTTTTAAAAGGTATTAGTTCACTGTTTTGCATGTTTAAAGTCGTTATTTAGCTTAGATTATAGCTCCTCTAGGTCTGGAATGCTCTTGGGATGCTCTTGAATATGTTTCAGAGCCCTAATCTTGCAAAGCAATTCCTGGAAGTCCAGTTTGGACAATCGCGCGCGTATCTGATACCCTCGCGCGATGCTTTGGTGGTTTTTTCAGGAATGGCCCTTGCATGAGCAGCTTGGCTTTGGCCTCTGTTTAGACACCCCCACTGTTTAGGGGTCGTGTTTTCTCAATATTTCCATTTACCAACTGTAATATTGTTTACTTTCAAGTACCCATAAAACTGCTTGGTTTGCACCTGGGTGAGCACTGGTCCCTCCAGAGCCCAGAAGGGGATAAAATTCAAAACATGGATAGATCATCAACACTCGCGCAAGGGTATGATTGTGTCGCGCGACGGTTTGCTTGCATGCAGATGAACTCACGCATGCAAACTAGCTGTTCGTTCGTGCCAAAATCATACACAGCACTGTGTTGATGTATGATCGATGCTTTGAACTTTATTCTATTTATTATTCGTCATCTCATAAATCCATGTCATATATTATCACATTCTGCAAACTGTTACAGTTTTAAATCCCCGATTAACTGTTTCCCCGCCCTAATTGGCTAAGGATTGATTAAATCAAACAGAATCGCAAACAAACATTTTCGCAAATGCCTAAGTAGAGACCGATCTCCGGATTGGGCGAGAGGGGTGCCATAAAACCCTTCCCCTCTCGTAACCTGGCTCCCGAACCCAGATATGGTTATGACGGACTGGTTCCTTAACTTTTTCAAATCAAACAGCGCGGCAAGTGCTTCGAAATACGGTTCCTTGGGTGTCGGACCTTCAAACCCGAGTGGCGACTCTGTATTTTGCGAGCGCTTGCTTCCCCGCTCGCGCTCCCTCGATCTGGGCCCAATGCGTTTCGGAATCCGGAAATTCCTAAAGGGCACGCTGCCCACAACTCCCACGAGTGAGAGCCATGCGTTCCTTTACCATGTAAATGGGCCCATGAGCAAGAGGCCCTAGATCGAATTTGCTGACCATCAATCGTCATCATCCAACCCCACGGCTTCCACTGGATGAGAGAGATGAAGCGAACTGACCCTTTCTGGCCGGCATCAAGTCTATGAAACTGAACTCACCGGCGGCTTAATGTCTCCGGTAGGAATTTCCAGCGAGGAGCTTTCTCTAAGACCAGATGTTCAGAGGTGGGTTTTGCAAGGATGTCCTCTAATGGAACTCCAGCTCTACAATCCATGAATTCACTCGAGTAAAACAAGAAGATGGGTAGTGGTAGATTAGAACCTAAAAATAGTTGAACCCAATATGGAGCACCCCTACATCAGCTCCAGATGGTACCGAGTCTGAGCCTTGTTTACCTCAGATCGGATCTAGAATGGATGAGGTCATGGATAGGGCTGTAAATGAACTGAGTCATTTGCAAACTGTTCGAGGTTTGGTTCGGTAAGAGCTCGTTCGAGTTCGATTCGTCTGCTAAACGAACTGAACCTGAACCTCAATTCTAGGCTCGTTCTGTAAATGAGTCGAACCTGAGCCTAACGGTATTCGGCTCGGTTAGGTTCGCGAGCCTATACTTAAATTTAATTAATAATTCAATAGGGGTCTATTTGTAAATGTAAAAAATTTTAAGGTTGTATATATAATTCAATACTTATTTTTCTCCCAAATTCTATACGATCAATGAGAGAGTTTGGGTTCGCTTGAGTTTAATTAGCTGAGCCGAATCAAACCTGAGTCTTGACGAGCTCAATTCGAGCTTAGATTCGGCTCGGCTCGATTCATTTGAGTTTAACGAGCCAAACTCGAGCCAAGATGTTCAAGTTCGAATCGAACTCGAGCCGAATCCGAGCCGAACTCTAGCCAGACTAGTATCTTAACGAACCCAACCGAGCCGAACCCGAGCCTTGAAAAATTTTAACGAGCCGAACTCGAGCCAAGTTGTTCAGGCTCGAATCGAACCCGAGCCGAACTCATACCTTAACGAACCCGAGCCGAACTTAACAGAGTTCGGCTCGATTCGGTTCGTTTACAGCCTTAGTTATGGAGAGTGCATTCTCTCTCTTTAGAGTAGGGAGAGAAGCTCTCAGACCCGTGACAAAAAGATATTGGACACATGAAAGGTGATGTGGATATACTTGCGATTTCTTTTTCTGAAAAATTAGGCTTTGTTTGGAACTCAGGGAAAAGAAAGGAAAATTAAAGAATTTTCTCTCCTATTATTTGGTTGTAGAGAAAGAGAGAAGAAAATAAAGATTTTGAGTGTCGTGAACAGTAAATTTTTCCTCTTATTTTCCTCTCATTTTTCTTCTCTTTTATTGTCCTTTCATTTCCATAAGTTCCAAACAGAGGCTTAGTTAAGATGGAGGAGGAAGAAAAACCTTGCATATTTCTACTTGTACTTGCAAGTATGGCTGCTGAACAAACCAAACTACTCGAGTTCAAACTCATGTTTGTTTGTTAGAAGCTTGTTCAAGATCAGCTTGTCACATAGACGAACCAAGCTTGAACATTGTTTTAAAGCTCGTTAAGGTTTCAAAGCAAGCTCAAACAAGATACTACTCAGCTTGATCAGCGTGCGATGTATAACAAATTTAAGCTACACGACATTGGCTCATGTTTGGCTTTGATTAAAGCTTGTTTGAGATTGGCTCATGTCATAAACAAGCTAAATTCGAACATTATTTTGCAACTCGTTAAATTTTCAAATCAAGCTTGATTAACCACCTAATCGGTGTGCGTTTGTTAGTTTTGTGCCTCTTTTTTTTGGTTTTCCAATTCGTCTCGTCAAAACAAATCGGAAAAGTAAAAAAAAATTATTTTTGCTCAAATATTTTGAGAAATAACCACTTTTTAACAAAATCAAATTTTTTTGACTTTGTTTTGTTTGCTAAAAAGTGGTTATTTCCCAAAATATTTGGGTAAAAGTAATTTTTTTTTTTACTTTTTCAATTTGTTTTGTCAAGACAAATCAATAAGTCACAAAAATTTGGCGTAAAACTAACAAATGTGAAAAAAATTCAAATAAGGATGAAACAATAACTTTTAGAAAAAGTTTAGTGGAACAAGGTCTGATCAGTTAATTTTTTTGGCATCACGAGGTCTCATTTACTTTTCTACATTTTTTTTTTTGGTAATCGATTCACTCCCTTTTCCACAAATGTACCAAAACTTCTGATACTCCTATCAAATATGGACTCTTACATTGAAAAGTAAATAAATTACAGCCCTTAGATCCAAACCACTTATAAAAAATAGGGTGAATTTGCTAAAAACGAGATGGTTTTAAGAATTTTTTATCAAAAAATGTAATATTACTTACCACAAAAGCATGTTTTATATATCTCTTTAAGGCAACACTTATTATGTTATTTGTCTTTATCTCAACAATGTCAAGCATAGGGAACTGATCTCTTAAACCTAGCTCAAAAACAAGAGAGCCACTGCTCTTCTAGGTGGTGAGGTGGACAATCCCTTACTTCGAACGCCCTTAAAACATCGGGTGAATCATGGTTGAGAAAACGTTGTTATGGTTTAAAAAAAACCAACTATCAACCCGCGAAGCTACGAGTAAACCAACGGGAACGGGGGTCATGGAGGAAGCCGGGCCCTACTTCTAAGGATAGATAGAAAAAAGTTGGAGAGAAGATGATTAGTGGATCGGGGAATAGCATACTTTTGCTGTTGGTTCGACACTTTCTTAAAAAATATTTAATATATTTGTTGACAACATTTATCATGTTATTGACAACACTTACCATAGAATAAGAAAAAAATGACTTGAGAGCATGATGCTCTCAATTCCCAAACCACTTGGGAGCATCATAGCCAGAGCCCAAATGTACCCCTTTTTTTATGCTATTGAAATGTGAATTTATAGGTTGTCCTTTCAAGAGTCAAAGAATATACAAATGAAAGGTAAGTCTCGTAAATTGACACATCAAAGGACAAAAACTAATACAACTACTTCACAGAAACTGTCTTCTCTAGAAACATCCCAGCACTGTTCCCCTCCAATGATCTTTCAGCTGTGCGCGTGGCTCGACCGTTGGCCGGACAACGACAAGGTGTGGTGCTCCGGCTTCGTCTTGTACCAACCCAAAATCTGGGTTGGTCCTCGTCGTCCATTCCGTCCATCTTTATTCAGTTGTTCCAGCCAAAGATGGGTCACAGGGTTCATGTTTATTGTTGAGGAGCCCATTGTTTGTAGATATTTATTCCCGATTTTGGCTATTCTGCATCCAAATAGGCAGGTGAAGGGTTTGATTTGGGCCCATCCTCCTATTTGATTCTATTTTCTACGATGGCCAAGAATTTTTGATTGAGCAAAGGTTTTTTTCGGAGTCTTCTCGTGGTCCCCGTAGTCAAAGGTAAAGGTATTGCTGGATCTCTAGACATGGATACGGAACGGGATATGGTTTTGGATGATATGTGTCTAGAGGATTTTAGATCTTATTGGATTTTGCCTTCCCGTTTAGCTAAAGCTAGGGTTGCTGCAAAAGCTAAGTTTTGTGAGTTTTTTGATTTGGCTTATGAGCCGTGGGAAGAAGTCAGTGGCAATTGGGACCATTCCGATTCGGGAGATATGGAGTTTCCTAATCAATCCTGTGGGGATTCCTTTGCCTTTACAAATTTTCGTATTGGGGAATCTTCTCGATCCACTGCTACATTAGAGGCATGCGAGTGGATGGGATCGGGTATTTGGGTGTTATGTCCAATGACCCTTGTGCTATGGTTTCTTTTGGTTGTGTTGCTATGGAGTTCAAGGTTGACTGTTGCTTTCCTACAGGCTCGGGGTCTTTTGATAGGTTTGAAAGGCCTAAAGGACCTGGTAAGAATTTGATGTCTTGTGATGGTATGAAGTTTTGCCATCGACAGAAAAAGGTCATTATGGGGCATGAGTTTCTCTTAGTAAGTCGACTCTGCCTTTGGGATTTAGATGAGAGGTTCCATTTTTTCCATATGTCTCGCCTCTCGGTTGTGGAAGTTGAAGTTCAGGAGCCATCTTTGATAGTCAGCGATCCTTGTAGCCCTGATGGCCATATGTCTCGGGGGGTTTGTGTTGATGTCCTAGAGAATGATAATCCTTTGGTTGGTGTGCCGATCTTTTTAGTCCTTTCTGGATGGAAGTGGTAGAAGAGATTCCTTCTTCACTAGGGGTGGCAAATTGAACCCAGACCCATTAACAAACCCAGACCCATCAATTAGAAAATAGACCCAACCCAACCCATTTATTAGTTGGGTAAGAATAGGTTCAAACCCAGCTAACCCATTATTAGTTGGGTCATAATTGGGCATTAATTGGGTCAACTTAAATGACCCAATGGGCAATGAAAGTAACCCACCAAATTTCATCTCTTAATTGGTCTCTTTTGTAATTGGAAAGTGGAGGAGTACCGTCCCCTTCTCTCTCTCCCATGCCCCCGCCCCCCCCCCCCCCCCCCCCCTCTCTCTCTCTCTCTCTCTCTCTCTCTCTCTCTCTTATTCAATTGTTTTGTGCTAAATCACACGCATACAAAAATATTTTAAATGGTCCGAATTAAAAATCAATTGTGACCGATAACAATTATTTTGACCAGTCAAAATTGAAAACACATCTCATCCATTAATTGCGCAAATGGACCCGTGAAATTGTGCTCCGCCGTGAATAAATTTCTCTCATGGTAGTCCCGCAAAGGGTTTGGATTAAAAAATTGACTTATTTTTTTGTTCTTATTCAAATTTTTTTTGCATTTTTTTTGTTCTGTGTCACATTTTTGTGACTTATTAATTTGTTTTGATGAGAGAAATCGGAAAAGTAAAAAAATTTGATCGAGACTTATAATTTTTTGAATAAAGACCAAAAAAAAATCAATAAGACAAAAAAAATTACTTATTCTCATCTTTTTGAAAAAATTTATGAGTTTCGATCATAATTTTCTTTTACTTTTCTAATTTTTCGATCATAATTTTTAGTATATATGTAATTGGGTAAATGGGCGGGTCGGGTTTGCTTTAAAATAAGGGAAATGATATTGGCACTCCCAAAATTGATGCAGGTACTCCAAAATCAGTGTAACTCCAAAATCACTTTCCTTTGTTTTTTGGAGTGCCTGTATCAATTTTTGGAGTGTCAATATCATTTCCCTAAAATAAATGGGTCGGGTCGGGTATGGGTAATTAGACTCATAGTTAATGGGTCTAAATGGATCAATGACCCATTAAAGACCCAACCCACTAACAACTTACCCAATTTGACCCAAACCCGCCCGTTTGCCACCCCTATTCTTCACCAACCAGTTGTGTGACTAACTCTCCAATACCTGATCACCATTCGCTGAGCATTGAGGACTCCTCATCTGATAGGGTTGGAGATGGATTTTGTTTTGGGACCTCGGAATTTGCGAGCTAAAGAGGCTTATGGCTTTTTGGCAATACCAGTTAGAGGACTATGATAATGCTTGTGAGGCACTTTGGCTAGCAGAAGCGGACAAAGGTCGACAGTGTACAAGGTAGTAATGGTTGTGATAAGGCACTCCCACATCCCATTTGGAGTAAGTGGAAACGGGAAAGGGTTGTAAAAGATGATCCGCATTCCTATTGCGCTCCTCAACGTCATGCGTTTCATTGATTTATCTTTTTTGGTCCAAATCTTCGTTTTGCAGGTTTATGGTGTGTTCTGTGTTGCGGGCGTCAGTACCCTGGTGTTTTCTGTTAGGAATTGTTGTGTGTCCTTTGTCTTGGCCTTTGTTGTGTAAGCTTGTAGGGGCTGAGTTCTGTTACTAGGTTGTGTTGCATTGGTTTTCTTTGGGTTGTCTTGTATCGGTGGATGTACAGCTGTTTATCTCATATTTATTATATGCTATTATGTCCGTGTTCCTAAAATTAAAAAAACTACTCCCTCCGTCCTAAATTGTTTGCCCGGTTTGCAAAACAAGGACTAAAAAATAATGCACTTCTTTCAAGAAAAAATTCAATCTTTTTTTATAAATTAAAAGTACTCATCGATATCTAATGAATTGTTGAAAAAATTTTGATTTTTTTTTACAAAAATTGTATTATTTTTACGATCTCGTTTTGCGGACCGGACAAATATTATGGGACGGAGGGAGTACTTCACAGAAATTATCTTCAAGGTGTCGTTGGTTGGTGTAATTTTGAAGTTATGAACCACAATAATGGGGTTTTCATGCTAAAGAACTTACATTCAGATTTGGGTTATTTGGCCATTGGATTCGATCAGTCCTGCCTCTTGGCGATGGATCTATGGGGTTCTCCAACAGCAATGGTAGCACCTGATAGCAGCAATTGCAATGGGACAAAGGGGCGGTGAGCTCTAGGTGGCTAATTTTATTTCTCCTGATTCCTCCCGCCACATCCACAGGCGGATTAGTGGTCTCCTACATTGCGGCTGTTAATTTTGGTTTTTTGTTGTTTTTCTCCCACTTCACGCGGCCAATGAATATTTGTTTCCATTTTCTCAAAATGGTTGTTTCAACGGTGTCAAGAATTCCCACACCTGGAAAGTGGAAGTTTTAACATAAAACAGCACTTCTCCTCTGTTCAAAGTTCGAACTTCGAACGCTACAGATTGTTTTTTTATCATCTCATATACACCTTGGTTAAACTTCCAGACAACAAACGGATCCATTGACCTTGTAGTTAGCAAAGTCATTACAAGGTTGTAGTGAGCAAATTCCAACCATCCAAAAGTGCTACCAACAATCCGGATTTAAAACAAACTCTTCCAATGAAACGCACTTCCAATGAAGAGTTATACTTTTCATAACTCTTTCTTGAAAGAGTTCTTTAAATCCAGACTTTTGAATACTGAGATACCACTGCCTTAATAAGCTGCCACAAATTTTGTTATTGACCGGTGGCTAAAATCCTCACTACAACCCTATAGTGACTTTGCTCACTACAAGGTCCTGGGTACACAACCAAAGGTGAGCATTTCAACATCAAATACCACTGCCTTAATAAGTTGCCACAAATGTTGTGCCTCTCAACTTTCATGTTAGGGACTTGGGGACTCCACTATTATTTCTGTTATTGACCGTTCCGGTATGGGGGTGGGATTGGTGAAACAGGAGAAGACGCGTGCGAAGAAAAGAAAATGGCAACGGCGACGCAACAGACAAGAAACCAACGCTAAATTAACAAGCAGCTACAATAACAGCCTCAAGGTCAAGGCTCTAGTTATGCAAATAAGTGAACTGTCAAAACAAGTCTAAACTTGACGCAGTATAGAAGAGAGATTTTCCTAGAAACATCTCATGAAACCTTGTAGATAGCAAACACATCATGAAAACAACAGTAGATAATGCAAAGTTCCAATAATCGGCAATAGATAAATCCCCTTTATTCTACGAAGATATATCTTAGTTGAAGTTTCTGAAGGACTGCATCCATGAGACATTTAGGGCAGTCATCTTTGAAGCACCATTCTTTCAGTAATAGGGCATGTACCGCATTGGCCTTCTGAACCTGGGAACCTTCCTACAACATGTGAAAATAAGAGAAGATGATAAATTGATGAGAAGACACGAACACGACACTCTTACCACATGGAGTAAATAACATAGTCCGAAGTTCATGGAGTAAATAACATAGTCCGAAGTACACGTAAATGCAAAAGATAATGGCATAGGAACTATGAACCATAGATACAGATAAGGGATGTGGATATGACACGGATATGGTGATACGGCAGAACTTAAAAAACTACGAAACAGATACATCGGGGATACGTCTGTATCTATGTTACCTGGAACACGGATCGTTCTGGTACCGGAGGAACGGGAATGAGAACGCAGAACACCGCATGCTTAAATTGTGGTAAGCTAAGGGTAGACTTTTATAGATAACAAAAACTAGAACTTACTCTTCCAAAAGTGAAACTAAATATTGTTTGTCAAATTACTCATACAAAACACATTTCTAGGAGCAAACTGGAAATTTTACAATTTCTCCCACCGAAATTTCATTTTATCTCTATTTTGAGCCTTTGACCATAATAAGTTGACATTTTAGGTAAAACTAAAGGGATCGCTTTGGATCGCTAAACTTACTGTTTTGGAACAGTAGTGTACCATGTACCATGTTTTGGAACGTTCGTACCAAAACATAATTTGCTAGGGTAGTAGGTTCCATGGTAACATAGGTCTGTATAAATTATACATTTTTATAATTATTAGTTTTCTAGTAGTCATAATTATTATACTAAGAAAGACAATAACATCTGTGTATATAATCCGTACGTGTATATTGTAACCTACAAATATGAAAAGAGAGAAAATAGTATATCTAATATATTATATATGAGGTATATATATACTTTGTATACATCAGTTTTGCATATACTAATTTTTGATATGAAAATATACTAAAAAAAGAGTTAAAGGCGCAGTGTATGTTCTCTTCTATATATACCATAGTAACCATACTGTAAATATACAATGTAAAAACAGACTGTAGTATATAGATATGCATATATACCAATGTACAATATAACAGCACTATATAAAAAATTAGGGTACAAAAGTATATACTACACAAATATACAAATATATCGTGGGAGTGTGATTGTTGAGAGAGAGAGAGCATGTGAATGTCAATCTCAACAATCTGGGAATGTGTTGATCAATTCTCTCCAATCTCAATATGTATCTAATTTTCTACCGTCTTCTTTAAAAAAATTACGTTTGTTACCCACGTATTCCCTACCGTATCTTGCTGTATCCCTCATGTATTCAACACGTATTGGAAATGTATTCAAAATTAAAAACGTGTATTTTAAAAATAGGATACTTATTGCTGTATCTGAAATGTATTGGGGCACTGTTACATATACGACACCCATACTCGTCTCGTTTTGGAGTATCCGTGCTTCATAGCATAGGAAGGACAGGAACAAAAGATCAATACCACGTGGGAAAAGATAAGACAGAAAATACTCACCCATATCCATATGGGGTATAGAAATAAGGAGTTACATAAGGCCTCCTGAATCTGTACCCCATGTAAGGGTTGAAACGCCTGCCACGGAACTGCTTCATCCCAGGAACGTTAGTCCTTTTAGCCATAACCTGCAAATAAAGATAACCATAGACGAAAGTGAACCAAAGGAAAAGCAACCATAATAAAATCACGATGACCAATCTCTCTATACATTCTGTTTCGTTCAGGTTTTGTTTTTCTTATTTGAGAGAATATATTACCTTCAACTGACGGCCATGCAGTTCAGATTCATTCAGGAGGAGGGCCTCTTGGACAGCTTCTACTTCTACGAATTCCACATAAGCAAAACCCTTTGGTTGACCAAACTTATCTGTCAAAATCGTCACTCTGTTTACAGTGCCACATGATTGGAAATGCTGCTGAACTTCTTCAGGGGTGCATGCATAATCAACCTGGGATAATAGAAGAATAGAGAGAATGACGACCAAGAAGTTTCCCCTTCAAATTTACCACTTCGGCATGATTCATAATGGACTAGCCAGCTACCAGTTATTGGACGAAGCAAAATACTCATGACAAGCATGAGGCATGACCTTAGCATTGAAAAGAAAGAGAAATTCAAAAAAGACTAAAAGAGCTACATGGGCTGAGTAGCTTTCACATATGACCCTGTAAACTTTGTTTGGAAATGACATTATCAACATAATCCTGATGAAGCACACCAGCATATTTCTTATTAGCATTGCTAATAGATTACAAAACAAACCAATAGATGACAGAGCAGTAAGAATCCCAAATATAGTAAGTCATATCTAGGTTTGAAACAAAACCCAAACTCGACGATGCACTTTTCTTTTGCTAATGGTCACCTCACCGTACTGAATCCAAGAGCAGACCTTATTCTGGGAAGAAACAATCTCTAGTTGATAAGATACTGTCAACAGACAAGCTTTATAAATCAACTATGGAAAAGTCAAACAATCCCTCAAGACCCTTACCATTATAATTTATATATCAAGGACCCCCCTCACAAAAAGGGTGAGAAATTTTAAGTAAATATAACACTTGCCAAGCAGGGAAAAATGAAAAAAAAACTACGTTTAGATATAGTCTATCATGTCAGTTGCATAAAGGTAGTTACTACGGAAATAAAAGGATACCACATTAGAACAGGTAACTCTACATTTCAATACAAACCGAAAAAAAACAAGCATCAAGTTGGATAACAAAAGTCTGCAGCCTGCCACCATCCACACAATACCCATATACATTGGTACCATTGAATTCCTAGTCATGCAAATATCCACTCTCATACTTGCTGTAACACTGAATGCCTAATGCAGAGATCCCTCTCTTCTTTATTGTATTGTCATTCACTAAAAGTATTATAAATCTTCTCTTACGTGGCATCTGTCTCACCAAACATCAATAGCAAGAAAAACGGTCCTCAATGAACAAGACGAAATAATTCGTTTGATTTTATTCAGATCAGAATTGCTTCCAGCTGGTTCTGATGTCATTAATTCATTCTACATGTCATTGGTATGTTTCAATCTAACCTCGATAAATGAGGTACAGTGTTTGTGCAATCCAAACAGCCACTTTGGACTTTGACCAATTGGCCTGAGAATACCACTATATTAAGGATTTCGAATTGAACATGAAACCTAAATATGCACTCCACGATCAAGAATACTGAATTGCTTTAAGGCTTTGATTTAATGCACTCCATAGTGAATCATAATATCCAGATACAATAGATAGATATACTAAAGTTGTTCTTCATATAATTCATACCCATATCACTATTCAAAGGTAAACTTTGATTTTATTTGATTTTCGACACAGTAAATTCGTGGATATAATGTTACCCAAATCTTTCCTTTACCATTAGTTTGCTCAGGAAAACAAGCAGGTAGCAACCAAGAAACCTCACCACACTTCAATTACCAGATGTACAAAAGGCACCATCTTCACCTTCATCAGCAGCAAGCTCAGCACCTTAGATTCCATGGCATTGATTTGCCTTCGCTCTGGAAGAAGTATATGGATTCCTCTTCTCACGACATGTAGCGTTCAAAAAATCTTAATGACATACTCCTCATATTTACCTCAACTCTCTCCTCTAATGTATATTTGCCAATACGTACAGAACTCTTCCTGAAATTTTCAGTACATTTGGTTTTCACCACTTCACCTTTCATTTTACTCTTGATTCATCACTTCCTTTCTTCTTCAGTTCTTCTTCCATTCTCTTTTTTTTTTTTTTTTCCGCTATTTGAAAACCTTTAAATCCCTTCCTCTCGGGGAATTCATATTTTACTCCTCCCCTTCATTTTCATTTTTCATTTAATCTTTTCTCTTCTCTTCTCTTCTCTTTTTTCAATCTCCATTTACTGTCGTATTCAGAAACGATTAATTTTTTCCCTCTATCTAAAACAAGCCTAGTTAAAACCAGAAAACTTCCTCCCACCTTCAAGAAACAGGGAAACATGTCCATGACCCTGCGACCATAGTACGGCATGAAGTCAAACCAGAGTATATAGGTCATAAGTATCCATAGCCAAACCAAAGGCAGAGAATAGAAGAACAATCATATGCTGAAGTCAACGGCAGTCCATATATCAATTCTTGAAACTCCACGTAAACATTTCATTCGCAACAACGAAGTAGAAGAGTACTTTTCACTGAAAAATGACAATAGAAGTAAAAGCAGATGCTGCAAGAGTCATTTATTCTTAAGTGTCAAGTTGTTCAGACAACAATCACTAACTGGAAGAGATAAGAAATTTGGTTCATAAAACATATCATGTAAATGCCCCGTTCTAGCGTAGAAACAGTACTTCATGAAGGCTGTACCTGCCAAATCACAGTTTCAAAATTCTTGCAGCTTTTAGATGGTTGATTTTCCTTCCAAACACACCAAATTTACCAAGCTCCTTTCCAACTCACTTCATATTTCTTTTATTGTTGGTTTCTTTTCTTTTTGTTTCTTTTTCGTTCCATAAAAACTTAGTACATTACTTACACATACAAATTCTGATTTATTCAAGTCAGCTTTAACTACAAAATAAAAAAAAACAAAAAAACAAAAAACAAAAAACAAAAAAAAAACCCCAAGCTTTCATTGGACAACTTCAACAGAATATTTTCATGTAGAGAACGTGTCAAATAGATATGCAAAAGAAAACGACACCAATTTATTGAGCCAACCTACCTAAAATACGAGTCACAACATTATATGTGTGCATTGAATTTTCCTTATAGTGTTGAATCTTAATGACGAAAAAAGTGATTCATTCAAACAGTAAATATAATACAATGCAAGAAAAAGTAGACACCTTGGTAGGTGTAACAGACTAATACAATACATAATGTGATTTGGAAAGGAAAGAAACATCAAAGTCGACAATTTAGAAGCATACAAATGGAGACGGAAAACTATACAACATGATACCGACACGCTGAAACCAATTTTTTATAAGCTAAGGGCAAGAAATCACAATTTGAAAACAAATACGACATTTTCTAAACAAACATAGAAATAAATTCAACATTAATTACCATTAGGTTAAGGTGTTATTATCCCATAGTAATAACAAATCACTTCTACAAGTTAAATCTCCCATAGCAGATGGGAAAACTTCCTCGCAAAGAACCTTTCAAGTTCCTTTAATTAAAAAGAACAAAATAGAGATTAATAAGCATGTATCTACATAGGGTTGATATTAATCATTGCTCTCAAGTTCTTCTCCTCAAAGAACTGACGTACTTCATACTTGTTCCCCCACAACTATCCTGCTGAGTTCTTAAAAATAAACTATCCTGCTGGCTAATATCAAAATATTCAACTCAAAGCAATTTCAATAGTAATCTAACTTTCTAGACCCTCGGAGCCCCAGTTTTCAACATCAATGGTTCAATAGCATCCCAATCTAATCATTCGGAAAAACTCCACAACCGATCTTTCAACTCTAACTACATGATTGTGTCATGAAAAACCACATGATGGCACACGGAGAGCATTGTTCTTCAATAATTCCATCTATCCCCCTTCTCACAACATCAAACCCCAGTCCAAAACTTCTCCAATTACCCCCTTCAAAATGAAATGCCTCGAAAGGGAATCCTACCCGCCATAAATAAGTTCCACAACCCCACATTGCTTCGCTTCACAAAAAACCCTCACCACCACTTCCCCCGGTTAAGCTTGTTAAAAATAGTCAGCTTACACATCCCCAATGCTAACAAGAGCACAAACCAATCCACTTAAGTGATATTTTGAGCTCTTAGCCTCCAATGCTCCCCTTTAGGCAGCGATGATTGTTTAATCAACAAAGAGTAAACCAATCACAATTGAATCCCATTTGGTAAGGATTTCATTCAGCCATCAAGCATATTGCATAACAAAAAGGACAAGATTACAAGTGTGGGAAACTGGAAATGCTCACAATGAACAATGATGAGCGTGGCAGGTGGGATAGGGTTGTGTTGTGATGTATCAGCGTGTATTCTGCAGCAGTAAGAATTGCTGAATCAACAGTGGTTCTGGGCTCGAGTTGGAGCTTATATCCTTCACCAATCAAATATACTGCAGAACAAACTAGATGACAGGTCTGGAAAACTCGAATGCTTATTGATGAACAATCAAGTGCGTATGAGTGGTGGAGTACATGCAGGTGCATATCAGTGCAAGTGCATGCACATGGATTGATTTTTCAAAAGAAAATTCCCTTAGAGCAAAAAACACACGAGCAACATGCATAATTTTAGCATAACGAGAAACGAAAAATATAAATTAGACAATCAAATAAATTCTGCATAGAACCAAAATCATCAACACAGGAAAACAACTTTAGAAGACAGAGACCAGGTCATCAAAATTGTATTCCCCCAGACAAAATAAAGGAGATCTACAATAGCTTTTGCCAATGAAAAATTGGCATTCGTGCTTACATTGCCAACAAAAATTGATCGCATGTCCACCTCCTCCCTACTTGCCTGAGAAGCCGCTGCACCGGCAGGATCTGCAGGAATGTAGTAGTTGTCCACACAAATCAGAAATGGAGGAATAATGAATCCATTTCATACAGCAAGTGTACCGCCCACCACAGCAATGGAAGAGTTCAAGAAAATAAAGACACAAACACAATGAAATCATTTCATCCCTTGGTTAAGGAAGCACTTAAAAAAGAAGAAAAGAAAAAAGAATGCTTAACGGAAAGAAAAGTTAGCAGCACAGCATGCATTGCAAATTAGCGCCAACCCCTGGTGAGTTATATAACAAGTAATGGTATAAAGCACTAAATCTATTTCTCCTAAGTCCTGCAGGTCCTGCCAACAAGGAAAACAAGAGATTGTCAAAAAAAGCAAATGACAAATGTCAGAATTCTGAAATAAGAACCTAAAGCCTGCAACATATAAAACGATAACCTAATGACTTCAACTAATTGAAATTTCATCTGCTTCATCCTTCAAGATGGTCTCCAAGATGCAGAAAAATTTGCATAGGTTAGATCCCTAATAGACTCAAGTACTCAACCCCTTCAACTGTGTTCAATGGTTAGACCAATGAAATTAGAGTGCATAGAGCCATATATTACCTATATTATCCAAGATTGGAAGAAACCAAAATCATCAAGGCACTCTCTCTTATCTAATTTTGATTTCGACTTCGACTTTAGCACTCTGTGAGTGTGTGTGTGTGTGTGCACACATTTTCTGTTTCTTTTATGTATTGTTGCTTCTTCCCACCCGTGTTTTATTATAGTTTCTTATTTTCTCATTGATTTCATTTTTGTTCCTTCTAATTCTTTTCTCTTCCTATTTTTTGGCAGTAACGATGGATGTGACAATCCATTAATGTTTCTCTTGCCATTTGATATTTGATCCCTTGAATCCATGTGTCATGACATTTGATGTTTGAACTTTTACGACTTCAAAGCATGTTTTGTTTTAAGTTTGAACTTGATACAAACCCTTGGTAGAACTCACCCTTGAAAACCGGCTTACAAGGGGAGGGTGCCCAAGAGCTTATATGCACATAGCCAAGCCTATAAGCCGATGCGGGACATTAGGATCGTAACAGAACTTCTACTCTTATTTCAAAACTTATGCACCCCTTGCTCCGCACTTCACCCGCGTAACCCTCATTCCGTTATTATAGTAGGATTTGACAAAAATATTCCAAACTATGAAAGTGTTCGCCCTCCCACGTAACCACGTTTAACGTTTTAACTACAAAACATTTATCGCTCAGTAAATTCTCCCAGATAAGATTAAAATCTTGTGCCCGTTCTTGCAACAGAACGTCCTAAGAACAAAGCAAAAGGATGAAAACACAGAGGAATCTGACCTTGAACAGCGCCCATTTCCTTCTCAACTTTCGCCTGCATCTCGCGAAGCGCAGCAGCTTCCTCTTCCATCTCCTTCAATCTCTTCTTCATCTCATCCAGTTCCTGTCCCAAACCACCGATTCACACGCATCGGATTAGGGTTTCCCCTGTAGAAACTTCAATATACAGATAAATAAGTTGAAAAATACAGAAACTAGATTATACCTTAACGGCATCGTCATCGGCGGCGGCCATGTCGACGTCTCCTTCCATTTCGCCCTCGACGGGGATTTCTCCGCCGTACACCTCGTGTTCCTCTTCCTCCATATCTCTCTCCCTCTCTCTCTCAGTTACAACGGCGAGTAGGGAACTTTTGTGCTGGGGACTGGGAAAGTATTAGGAACGGTGTCGTTTGCAGACGTAGTAGAAGGCTTGAGTAAAATAGAAGCGAAAAGTCTGAGGTTCCCGACGGGGAATCCTGACCGAATTCCCGACGGTCTACCGGGTCTACTCCGGCCACCAGACAGATGATCCGAGTCATTCAAAAATTTAAAAAAAAATCCGAGTGGGCCGTTTGTAGGAATCAATGGCATTCCACCTGTGTAAGGGGTCGATCCAAACACTTTATTTTTGTGTGCATATATGTGTGCATATATATACACAAAAATAGAGTGTTTGGATCGATCACCTACACACGTCGGATGCCATTGATTCTCACTAAAGCCCACTCGGTTTTTTTTTTTAGAATTTTTGGACGGCTCGAATCATCCGTCCGGTAGTCAGAGTAGGCCCAGCAGATTGTTGGGAATCCGGTCGGGATTTTCCCGTCGGGAACTGTAGCACCACTCGAAGTGGACTGATTTGAAAATTGCTTGGGATCTATTGGGAGATTTGAAGAAAAAGAATTGTAGGCCCATCAATCTACTTTAAAATTTTCACACTTCTACTATTTAGTTTCCGCATGGGAGCCTAAGGCTCCGTTCCAGAACACCTTCTTAAAAAATAAGAACTTATTTCACATTTTCAAACTCAAAAATAATATAAATGAAAAATTATTTTTTAATTTTTTTTCAACTGTATAAAAGATCTCAATGAGATCTATCAAACAAAATTCATGTTAATAGAAAAATTATTTACGTAAACACATGATTTTTAAATTTGAAATTGCCTTCTTAAAAAATAAGTACTTATTTCCGTTTCCAGAACAGGGCCTAATTACTTTCGCATTTTGTATTTTGGACTTTGAGTTATTGATTTCGGATTGCGGTCATAATCTAAGAATCGGGTATAGTGTTTATTTAATATATGCTGAATAGATTTTGCACAGAGTATCATTTGGAAGGATACTAATTCTCAAAATGGATTATGAACGAATATTTTAAGAATAATGCGTAAAATAGATTATGAGAAAAATAATCCAAAATGAGAATGAAATAGCTCCCCTAGGGTTGATTCTCAAATTGTGCTTCTATAGTGTAATTTTGAGAATGCATTGTGATGTAATGCATTATCGAAATTTGGCTCCCAAATGGAAAAAACCACATAATGCAGAATGAGAAGCCCCCATTGGCTCCCAAAGAGCTGCTTAATTCTCACTTCCACTTTTACAGCCCCTTTGGAGGGTGAGAAAAAGTAAGATAAGAAAGGAGAGCTCTTTCTTACAAAATCTCACAATTTTTTGCGAGAAAGAGGAGGAGCCAATTAAAATATTTTATTTTACACTTTTCTCTCCATTTCTCACCAAAATAGTCAATCCAAATGAGTGATTTGGCTAAAAACCAAAATACTTTCTTTTCTGTTATCTTGAAATCACTTCATCCAAAGGGATGTTAGTTATTACGCTTCCACTATTATTTTCATACTCTTCTATGGTAAAATAAGGATAAAGTACCAATCCATAAAAATTTAGACCATGAACTGATTTGTTCACTTGTCAGGATTGGCCAGTAGGGAAAAAAAAATTCCGGTTACAGTATTCTGAATCTGAAATTATGGGTCAATCCAAATTTTCCACTCACATTGGACTCATCTTCACACTACAGTTTCGGTTTTGAAGATTTGATTCTACCCATATTAGAGAGATGCCGTAAATATCTCTCTCTCTCTCTCTCTCTCAACCTTAACCATTACACCTCTTTGTTTCTCCCTTCTCCTCCCTCCCCCTAGGGTTTCTACCCTAAAATGGGCGGCAAAAGGAGGGGTGCGATCTCCCCTATGGGGTTTTTTTTTCTCCGTCCAATCAGAATCTTTTTTCCCCTCCTTTTATCACTCTCACCATCATCAACCTCTCACGCCTCCCGATGCCTTGGCATCCCCGGTTCCTCTACTACCGGACCTCCTCCATCATATTCGCCGTTCGTTGGTGACTCGTCTCTGGTGGTGTGGTTCAGATGTGCGGCTGTGGGTGCAGAGCTTTTTGTACATGATTGGGTCGCCGGAGTTGGAGATTTATGTTGCTGGATGATGAATCGATGATGGCGAGGTTTTTATTTTTATTTTCTTGTTGGTTTGCGATCATTTGCTTATTCTTCTACATTTTGTTGAGTTTTTCTATCTGGTTTCTTGCCGTGAGTTTTTTTTCCGACTGGGTTTCTCCCAATTGGGTTGTTTATTGTTTCTGCAAGAAAATGTTTAGTTGGTTTGGGGTATAGTCTGTGGGATAAATCTCCGCCGTCGTGTTTACTTGGTCCTTTGTCTAAGGACGAAATTTCATCTTAATGTACTCTTTGATTGGAGTTATAATACCATCTGTTATCGGTTGAAAAAAAATAAAAAATGCCTAAAAAGTAAAAACCTTCGGGTGGCATGCTCCGTACTTAATTCATGGGAAAAATTATGGCCCAGTAACTTCAGGCAATTAGATTGAAATTTTCTTTTTAAGATTCCATGCATGTATAGAACGGTTATCTGGAATGACCTATTAACACATATCTACTCAAAATTCACACAGGCCTCTCCCATATTATTTTTGCAATTCCCACCAACGCAACAAATACATGTATATTTAAAATATATTACGATCAATTTAGAGGATTATCATTTGTTTGGTATTTATTATGGATTTATTATGAACTTGAAAAGAAATTTTGTATAGGTTTAGATGGGCGGGGGAAATCGTATCTGATACGGTTGGTTTAATCTGTACAATTAATTTTTCAAGAAGCGCGTTTAAGTGCCAGCAACATAGAGAGAAGAAAGATGATTTTTTCACTGTCTTACAAGATCATGAACTGAAAGAAAAGGAAGAGTACAATCACTGACTAGGGGCGTGAAGGTTAATATGGCCAAATTTATTTTAGTTCAAGCGAAAACTTGTGGTGCGTAACAGACTTGTATATATCTGCTATGCACCACAAATTTTGATAGTGACAAAAACAGTTTTGGCAGAGTGCAAGTCTCTTGCGCGCTACAAGTTTTGATCATGGATGGGGTCACATCACATCTCCTTACGACCAGCAAAATTATGAGCCACTCTTGGAGTAATGAATAATCACTGGAGTGAGCAATACCGGTCCGAAATGTTGGGCTCTGATAATTATTGAATGATTTAGTGACAACGTCCCAATCCCTTGATTATCAAAAATTGATCACCGAGGTGGGAACTCAGTTGGCAAGATGCATGGGGGCGCAAATCTTGGTCCATCATGCGGTCGCTAGTTCGAACCACACCCCATGCAAGGTAACGACACTTGTGAACCAAGTTTCTAGTTCAAACCAAACCCCTGCAAGGTGATGACACTCGTGAACCAAGTGTCGTGCATGGCCTTATCTTGTCCAGCTGGCACCCAGGTGGGGCTATGGTGACGGGCTATCCTCCCTCGAATGATGGTTACTCCACAAGGACGCTCCAATGAGCTTGGCTCCTTCAATGGGTGGTACTGGCTCACTAGTTGAATATTCTATGGCAGTTAAAGGCCCTTCTTCCTACAAGGGGGCTGCTGCTCTGGTCTACACCCCTCAACCTTATTACTCAACAAAAAATAAAAGATTATAAAAAATTGCGTTGATCCCACAATTAAGTTGATGTGCTCTATAATTACTTGTGCTACAAAAATTGACTTATAACGACAAACAAAAATTGTCACTAAGCATTAATTGAAGATTGTCACAAAGTTATTACCAAAAGTGTGTAGCTAAAAGTGCATAATGACAAATTTCACAAATGTGTCACCAATACTTAATGCTTCAGTGAAAAGTAGAAAGGTGTCACTATAGGCCCACTTTAAGTGACAACACCAGAAAGGTAGCAAAATTCATTATATTGGTTGGCTACTAGACCAAACCCTTGACCTCTACATGAATTTAAGTCAAGCCTACTAACCATTAATCAACTATAAGCTTCATGCATATATGTCTCATTTCGTTGAAATATATGCTTTTAGTAATATTTGCAAGCAATTCATTTAGTATGTGTATATACGTTTAAACATTATATACATACACATCTTAAATGCACATATATATATATATATATATATATACACACACACATACAATCCGGTTCTGCTCCAGGATCTCGGAAATGAGAATGGTCCGGGGCTGTGTTGTGAACCGTTGGATTAAAATCCAACGGCCTGGATTAAAAAAGCCAAAAAAGGCTCCAATAATTACACTTTTTCCCCTCCCCCTCACACTTTCCCCCTTCTCCTTTTATTTCACCTCTTCGTTCAGACCAGAGAGACAGACGAGAAGAGAAGAGAAACGCGAAGAACGAAGAGAGACGAAAGACGAAGACGAACGACGTCCCGCACCAACCAGCCAAGGTATCTCTCTCTCTCTCTCTCTCTCTCTCTCTCTCTCTCTCTCTCTCTCTCGAACTTGAACTCGAAAAATCTCGAACTCAAAAATTCTGGATCGAAAGAAATTGCTCAGAAATTAGGTGATTTTTTTAGGACGAACGACGAAGAACGAAGAGGAGGAGAAGAACGAAGGAGATCGACTGGAGAACGAGGTATCTCTGTCATATTTTTCTCTCTCGTTCAAAAAAATTAAAATCTGGTTCAGAAGATTTTTCTAAAAAATTAGGGTTTTTTTTTTTAGGACAAACGACGAAGAACGAAGAGGAAAAGAAGAAGAACGAAGAAGTTCGACTGGAGAACGTGATTGACCAAATAAGGTATCTCTCTCTCTCTCTCTCTCTCTCTCTCTCTCTCTTCAACGTTTGATTGATTTGAACCCTTTTTTGTTAGGGTTTTGATTTCGATTCTGGAATTGTGTTAGTAGATGTGTGATTTTGCAAACCCTAACAGCTTATGCATCCTTTTTGTTGCTTATTTGAGCTTTTTGTGCTATTTATCAGTTGTTCTTTGATTTCTCATTCCTTGTGAAACCAGCTGCTTTTTGCTGCGTGAAAGAAAGGCAACATAATCGTTTTTTTTTTTTTTTTCATGTGCTGTGTTTTGATTGTAAAGGCAATAGGATTGGTTTTCCTCATTATCTTTATATGAATGAAACTTGACGGATTGAATATAATATGATGATTAGATAATCCCAAAAAAAAAAAAAAAATTGGTTAGGGCTTGTTTTGCCCATTCGAAATTGGCAAAAAATTAGGGCTTTTTTTTTGGGATTCGAAATTAGCAAACTATTTTGATTAGTATGGCATCTGTCCTAAAAAACTCGAAGATGGTGGCTTTGGGTACTAAAAAGGAGTGATTTTTCTTAGTCTGAACAATATGATCCATTTGACCCTTTGTTTTCATGAAGGGACCGGACACCAGGTTATGGCTGGGGGATTCTTGACTGATAAACGGGCTTCATATGGGTGGGTAAATTTTGAATGTGAAACTTTTTATTTTTATTATTATCATAATCCAACCCTTCCCTCCACATTTATTCAAATTCTAAGATGAATTATTTTCTTTAGATGGATGTTTAAATTAAGTGAATAGGCCCATGTTTTATCTTACGACATTGGTCTGAGATCTGGATCAAGTGCTTCACATATTCTGGTATACTCTCCCTCTATGTTGACTCATGCTTCATCAAACTACATTCTTAGAAGTTTCACTTAAGCACTACAAGAATTTTGGGATCTCCCAACGGTTTTTTAATAACGGTTAAAAAAACCGTTGGTATAGATGGTGTTTAGCAACGGTTTTTCAAACGTTACTAGAAACAGGACTATAGCAACGGTTTTCATGCCACCGTTACTAGATTACAAGACTATAGCAACGGTTTTCCATAACCGTTACTAAAAACCGGACTATAGCAACGGTTTTCTATAACCGTTACTAAAAACCCGACTATAGCAACGGTTTTCCATAACCGTTACGAAAAACCGGATTATAGCAACGGTTTTCCATAACCGTTACTAAAAATCGGACTATAGCAACGGTTTTCCATAACCGTTACTAAAAACCGGACTATAAAGACGAAAAAATTGGCTTATTGGCTTATTTTTTGTCTTTATTCAAAAAAATTAAATTTTGATTGAAATTTTTTACTTTTTAGATTCCTCTCGTCATAATGAAGCAATAATCCCAAAAAAATTGACAAGAAACTAACAAATGCAAAAAAAAATTGAATAAGAACAAAAAATAATCCGAACAAGCGTAGCTATCTTTACTATGTAAAAAATAGACGGTTCCAATCGAAAAAAAAAAGTAGGTGTTTGTATAGTATAAACCGAATTTAAAAACTTGGATTAAGAATAAATCGATAAAACTCTAATGACATAAGTTAGCCCAACCGGTTTGCATAGTATAAATATTAAAAGGCCCTCAATATTACACAAGTGCTGGGCTAGCCCAGCTGGTTCGTAGTCACGCGCGCATACGCAAGGTCCTGGGTTCGATTCCCAGGAGAAGCAAAATTATTGTGTTGCCTTCCATGCGCCACGTGGGCGACAGGGGGACCATGTCAGCGACAGGTGGGTGCCACGTGGCTGCCATGTCATATTTTACCCCAGATTTTTAAAAAAAAACTTGCCTTTAGCAACGGTTAAGAAACCGTTACTAAAAAATTACCCTAGATTTAAAAAAAAAAATTTCCTTTAGCAACTGTTGTAACCAACCGTTGCTAAAGAAACCGTTACTAAAAAAAAATCTGTACCAATGCTCGTCAAAACCGTTGCTATATGTCTACACCAACAGATATCTCGCAATGGTTGGTGAACTATTGGTATTGCTTTTAGCAACATTTTTTGTGTTTTTTAGTAACGCTTTTGATCGTTGTTAAATCCCAATTTTTTTGTAGTGATGGTTACTTTGAATTTTTGTACTCACATAACAGCTAGGATTTTACCTAATAAAAATTGGATGCTACCTCCCCTGTAGTCTTTTAGTATTATGTGAACTATGGCAAAGAGCACCCTATGTGACTTGGATTTGATTCTCAATACTTGATTTTACTACTGCAAAGACATTTAGATATTGCTGCACACGCTGTGGCCTTAGAATTAGATAACTCTTTGCCAATTTTTACATTATAGGAGGAGAATCATAAGACAAGCAACCCATTTAATGGAAGGAAGTAATTCGGATAACAATGAAAGTGGTGATCCCGATTTTGGAATCTTTTGTTATTGCGGAGAACCAACAATATTGAGGAAATCTGGAACACAAAAAAACCCAAGTAGAAGGTTCTTCGGATGTGCAAATTATAAGGTGAGCTGCATGCATTGTCCCAAGTTATTCTATTGTTGTTCGTTGGAGTTGAAACCTAAGTTGTTATTGTGTTTTTTGGATTGTGTTTAAAAAACCCTAGGTCGAAGGTTCTTCAGATTGTGATTTTTTTTATTAGTATGAGCCTTGTATTTTGCAAGAAAGGGCTGATTTGGGGCCAATGATGGTTCAGAAAAAAAAAAGGCTGTGAGGACTGTTGAACAATGTGAGAGTTCAGCATCCATGAGCATTAGTGAAGAAATGCAGAGGACAACAATCACAATGCAGATGAAGATTGAAGCCATGCAGAAGGAGATTGATGCAATGCGAAAAAGAATGAGAAATGGGGGGAAAATGAACTGGAATTACCTTTGGATTATTATTTTTTGTGTTGTGTCGTACATGTGTGGCAAAAGCAGCCAGTGATCTCAAGTAGTAGTAGTGGTAGTAGTGGTAGTATCTCTTAACCGGAGCTAGCATTTGGCCGCATGATTGTGTAGTTGATCGCTTTTGAATAGTATTTTGTGAGCTACTGGAATATGCCACCATTGAAACTTGCACTTTGATTTCTTGTGCAGGAACCAGCGACCTTCTGTGGTTTGAGGAAACTGTAAAAACTAGATTTGGACAATGGAAAGCTTGTGAATATAGAAGGGAGTGTACTGTAGGCTAGGGGTACTTGGACAAAGTTAACTGTCGACCGAGGTTTTGCATTTGGGTCTGCTATGGATTTCAAGAATATCAGTGGTGGCGATGGTGGATATACTAGTTAACTTGAAGTCACTTCTGTTGAACTAGGCGATACTGATCTTTTGTACTGTGGATGGCATTTGTGTCTTGACTTTTACGTATGCATAAACATTATATGTATTTCAGTGCCGGATTCGATTTCACGTAGGGAACTTCTACTGTAAGCAATTAATGGTCCGGATTTAAAATAAACTCTTCTAGGGAATATTTATTCTCTTCCGTGGAAGAGTTTTTATTTTAATCCGGACTGTTGAAAACATTTTTGGACGACTGGAATTGCTCACTACATGGTCCCCGGATCCGTCCTTATTTTCCCTGATGAGGAAATGGCATATGTCATGGGACTCTTTAATGTACAAGTTAAATACTTCCAGAGAGTGAAATATTTGGAACCAAAGATGAGCACTACCGAAACCATTATTGTCAAGTGTTCCTCCCATGTGGAGTGGAAAATTGGCACAGCTGACAACCAAACAGAAGAGTCAGTTGTACATTGGCATTATTTAACTTGGAATCAAAGTCAAATTAGTTCAGATTTATTTGGTGGTGCCTTCACAGAGAGAATCCCTTATATGGTTTTCTAAAAGTCACACAAATAGACCATTTTTTACAATGAAATTCCAGCTTTCTGATCCTTTTACTCCATCATGGGTTTCGTATTGGAGCAGTACAGCTTTTATCACTATTGGTAAAAAGATACTTGTTTTGTATTTTTTGGCAAGTTTCTCATCTATTTGTAAAAAGATTTAGATCAATCCGTCAGTAGAAAAAATATGATTTCATGCCTTGAAAAGAGTCCAATTGTTTTTTATTTTTTCATTAATGTTCGAAATCTGCCTGATAAATAGAGCAAGCATTGGCTCGGCTCTAGATTGGGAAGTTGATATTGATAAACACATCATGAATTACCATAACCCGATCCTCCTACAGTAAGAGTTATACAGTACAGTTCTAAAATTAGACCAGAATGGAGAGTGAAACAACCAGAACCACTTCAGTAAAAGCATGAAAATCTAATGCTAATGTCCTCCTTCAGGGCATTCCCAGAGATGGGACCTATTAAATGAGATGGGACCTATTAAAACAGATCCAATAGCAGACAACATCCTCAAAAACACCTATCATGTAGCCTGTGCCTTGCTAATGTCATCTCCATACCCGCAAACCCATATAGTTCCTGAAACATAAATAAAATTAGCATTCAAGTTCGTATTTGACTACCTATTTGAAGTCCGTAATTCACTTAAGCAAACACATACATTCATCGGCAAAGTCGTCGTCGTCGTCATCGTCATACATAGTAGCATCTTGTGAAAACCTAAAAAAATAAGACAACAATTAAAATATATTATGCATGTAAACAATTAAGTTTAAATTATAAATAGACAAGTACACTTACGTGTTCATAAGCTTCGGACAATTTCTTTTGTCATACGACTGCCCCAATAACCCACACCCATGACATTTCCTACTTTTCTTGACGGCCTTCTCTTTCCCTCCTTTCAAACGCTTACCACAACCCTTTGCCCTAACTTTCAGTGGTTCTTTCAAACCATGTTGGCTTCCGAGAGAAATAGGCAATTGGATAGAACTCGTTGAACCATCTTGACGAGAACCCCTCATGAATGCAATCTTCTTTTGACTAGATAGCGATGCTTCTCGCACAATTTTAGTTCCTTCTTCATCTAATACAGCGTCATCAAGAACTGTACAAGCAAGTTGAAAGACACCTTGTCGCCTCACCAAAAGTGAACTGTCACATAAGAGTTTTTGATGACTGCCCAAGTCATCAAAAACTCTACCTGCTTTTACAGTTTTAGTCCACCTTAGCAAAATGTATGTGCTAGGGAGTTCTCTAATTTGTATTAAAGACAAGTATGCCAACAAGTGTCGACATGGAATTCCGTCAAATTCAAACATCTGACAACTACAACTCACACGGTTCGATGACTTGTCTACCAACACCTCACGACCTCTCGAACCTTCCATTTCTTCCCTATGAACCTTCCACACAGAGCGACATTCATCCTCATGTAGTATCGTAAGAACATATGCATCAACCTGAAATATTTCCTCCTGAAATTTCTTAAATGAATGGAGTGTGTATAACTCACTCATTTTCTTTTCCATCGACCATGAGGTTTTCAGGACTGGCTTCTCATTTATATCTTTGTGGTCCAAATCTAATTCATTATGTCGTAGACGTGCAAGTGCCCTTTCGAACCATGTCACAAATTCATACATTGAATTATTGTCAGACAAATACCTCTTGAAGAATGCATGTGAAATTTCAGCCCTTTGACTACTTGTCATGTAGGCAGAGAAAATGTGTCTCGTATATGCAGGAACCCATCTGCCACGAATTTCGTATATGGCCTGCAACCATTGATGGGTGGACAAGTTCGATTTTCCTACAATATATGCCCATGCTGCGTCAAACTCTTCAGGGCTCTTGGAATTCCAAATGCATTTCTTGAAATCTTCATAATGTTCTTTGTATGCCAATGCACCTATTTTCTCAGAAAATTTACTTACAATGTGCCAAATATAATATCTATGAAACGTATTGGGAAGAGCACGAGCAATTGCTCTTGTCATTGCCGGATCTTGATCAGTTATGATCATTTTCGGCGGTGGTCCAGGCATCGCTTTCAAAAATTCCTTGAAAAGCCACTCAAAAGATTCACTTTTTTCGTCACTTAAGAAGGCACACCCAAAAAGCGTTGTCTGCCCGTGGTGGTTAACCCCTAATAAAGGTGCAAACATCAAGCAATATTTGTTCATGTTATATGTAGTATCAAATACCACCATGTCACCGAAATACTGATATGACTTCCTAGAGGTCGCATCGGCCCAAAAACAATGGGTTAGCCTGTGCTCATCATCTTCCTCGATTGTATACGTAAAACCTTGATTCTTTTCTTTTTCAGTCTCAAAAAGCTCTTTCAACATGTTGGCGTCATGTCCATCTACATATTTCCTCATATCCCTTTGAAAATTATAAAAATCTCGCCGTAAACAGCCAATATTTTCGAGACCCCCAGCTTGCAACTCTAAAACACTCGTTTGTTAGCTGGTTGACACATTTGCAGTTGCTAGTTGTTGCGTTAACGCTTTCTGTGCAACTGACACTCGACGATGAGATTTCAAGAAATGCTTCTTTCTTGGCGTCGTAAGAGGGTGGCTATGCCCCTCCACAAATTGGGTTACAACAAACCCTTCACCTGACCGATTTTTTACTACTGTTAGTTTTGCACCACATTTCTCCCTAGTTAAACCCCGTTGTCGTTGACTGGCCTCAGAACATTTACTCTCCCCTTCTTTGTAACAAACATACTCTTTCCTAATGGTTTCACGATTCTTATCCGTCTTGCTAGAATTGATTCGCACACTAAAACCAGCTTCGAATGCATAATTGTTATAAGCTTTGAAAACATCCTCTAAGCTTTTAAATTGTTGTGCAATTTTCGGTATGACTTCATTTTTGACTTCAAGAGTGTAAAGTGCTTCAGAAGAATTAGCAGACTCCTCAAAAGGTTGAGAAGGTGACGGTGAGAGTAGTTGTATATCATCTATAGACTGCATTCTACCCACCAAAAGACAAAACAATAAATAAACCATTGTGATCGTAACTATCCTATTTTTCTACATGAGAGAGAGAGAGAGAGAAAGAGAGAAATATACCTTTGCAGTGGTGGTGGTGGAAATAAGGGAGTTGGATTGACATTAGAAATTTGTTCTTCTTCCATTTCTTCTTCGTTCCTTCTTAAGAATGCGTAACTGGAAATAGCTAAGACTATCAAATCGAATTAGTATATGAGCAATAAAATTTATAAGCTAACATTTAGTGTTTTGTCAACATTCACAGTGGCACCAAAGCCTATGAAAACAAATGGCCCATCAAAACTCTTATTTTTCAACAAATCAACACAATATCGGCCAAACATTTTGATTTTATTTCTAAATTAACATCCCTAAACTTGCATAACAACATAACAAAAAGCCCTAATCGAGTAATAGAACAAAAAACCCTAATTATAGCCTAACATAATTGCCATTTTCGTCGTGGATGTGGTTTCTTTTACACTAATTTCTCATAACAGAACAAAAGTGATCGAACAAAAAAAAACGGTAATGGAAAATGAACAACAGCATACCAATGATAATAGTTAAAAACTAATACTTCAGAAAAACAAGCTAATCATATTAAATGTCTCCTTTCCTTTTTCATCGATCAAGGATTTGGGTGAGAATGAAAACGGTAATGGAAAAATTGAACTAAGCCAATTCAATTCTAAGCCAAGTGGCTACATTTATCTAAGCAAAAGAGTAAAATGAAAAGACTACACTGAAAGGAATCCAGCAGCAGAACATAGAATACAACAGCAGAACAGAACATAGAATACATCAACAGAACAGCTGCTATATTGCACACAACAAGGTAAGCAGCAGCCACAGAAAATAAAAACTAATTTCTCATGGAAATTAGGCACAACTAACAGAAAATAAAAACTCCATTAGCAGTATTTTGATTTTTTACTTCTGTGTCATTACATTCATTTGTACATGGCCAATTTCTCATGGAAAACTACGAACTTATGTGGCCATAAGTAGGTAGCACTGGTGGTGGTTGGTGGCATAGTAGCAACAATGGTGGCAAAGGCTATGGCGGAGCAGAAAGTGGTCTGATGCACTAGCATTGATAGATACTACAAGTTAAGATGGTGGGGCTCGGAGATAGAGCTATAAGAAACCTGAAACATCATAGAGCCCCATTTTTTCCCCTTTGAAGTTGATATTACAGCCCCATTTTTTCACCGCGCAATCCTACTCGTATCAATAAATCATTTGCAATATATATGAAAGGTCAACTACCCCCATTCAATCCAAACATGGGACTAATATTTCAGAAAATTATTGCCCAATAAAATGATTACATTCAAGCAAACTGTAAGTTACAAATTTTCCCAAATTTCGTTTCTCATATACAACTAATCAAAATAAAAACCATCTACTAACACAATTCCAGAATCGAAATCAAAATCCTAACAAAAAAGGGTTCAAATCAGTCAAACATTGAAGAGAGAGAGAGAGAGAGAGAGAGAGATACCTTATTTGGTTCAATCACGTTCTCCAGTCAAACTTCTTCGTTCTTCTTCTTCTCCTCTTCATTCTTCGTCGTTTGTCCTAAAAAAAAAAAAACCTAATTTTTTAGAAAAATCTTCCGAACCAGGTTTTAATTTTTTTGAACGAGAGAGAAAAATATGATAGAGATACCTCGTTCTCCAGTCGATCTCCTTCGTTCTTCTCCTCCTCTTCGTTCTTCGTCGTTCGTCCTAAAAAATCACCTAATTTCTGAGCAATTTCTTCCGATCCAAAATTTTTGAGTTCGAGATTTTTCGAGTT
Organism: Rhododendron ovatum; assembly: GCA_019656835.1. NCBI lineage: Eukaryota > Viridiplantae > Streptophyta > Magnoliopsida > Ericales > Ericaceae > Rhododendron > Rhododendron ovatum. Next base: position 8,501,558 of record CM033800.1, read on the forward strand.
CAAGTTCGATCGAGAGAGAGAGAGAGAGAGAGAGAGATACCTTGGCTGGTTGGTGCAGGACGTCGTTCGTCTTCGTCTTCGTTCTTCTTCTCTCTTCGTTCTTCGCGTTTCTCTTCTCTTCTCGTCTGTCTCTCTAGTCTGAACGAAGAGGTGAAATAAAAGGAGAAGGGGGAAAGTGTGAGGGGGAGGGGAAAAAGTGTAATTATTGGAGCCTTTTTTGGCTTTTTTAATCCAGGCCGTTGGATTTTAATCCAACGGTTCACAACACAGTCCCGGACCATTCTCATTTCCGGGATCCTGGAGCAGAACCGGATTGTGTATATGTATTATCTGTTATCTTAATTGTCTTTCATAAATTTAAGATTTTGTAGAAATTTTAATACTAACACTTCAAACAACAAAAGTGAAGTAACTCACACAAGGATACATGAGAGTAACATTTAGAATGTAATAATATATTTAACATGTCTATATGAGCCTTGCGGTTTATTAAAATAAATTAAGGAAGACAAAACACATGATAACTCATTTGAGCTAACCCAACAGTTAACACCCTTTTATTTGCCCAATCATTAGATCAAGAAGTCATTGAACTTGAATAAACTTAACAAAAAGTTCCTCACCATGGAGAAACATCGGAAACTTTAATTTAAAAAAGAATTCTTGCTCAGTGAACTAGCGATCATGTGGAGCAGGGATCTTATACCGGCCTGTGTGGATTGTTTAGAAGGAGTAGCCATGAAAGAACTTAGCATGGGCTTACATTTCTCAACAACTTTTATGATTCCCAAAAACATGAGTCTGTATAGAACAGTCATCCCCAACAGAATGGTAACATCAACCCACTTGGAATAACCCATCTTCACTTCCCATGTATTTGTCAAGATCTCATCACCTGTGATTGTTGGTGGCCCTCCTACTTTATTATTCGGAAAAGTTAGTCCTTCAAACTCATTTTTGTAGAACCCTTGAATTGCATACTTGGTGAAAGAGATATAGAACATTGGGTGTCTCCAAAACGGCTTAGGAAGATCACTTGGTAATTGAAAGAAGCCCCCATCCAACATCATCACGCCTTGAATTCCAGCTCCGGTAATGATTCCCATGAGAAAATCTGGTAAAACACTTGCAACGATCATCATTAGGCTTTCAACCAACATCATGCATGCGACCAATAATATCGCGAAGTAGGCAAAGTGATCTATCCTCTTTTGAAATCCCACAAGGTAATATGTTATTGCCCCCGGTATCACAGAGATGAGAATAAGGTAAGGGAGGGAAGAGAAGGCGTTTCTAACGACAAATGCACCAACACCATAATGACCATTTAACCTCTATCGAGTAAAAATCTGATTTTGAAAATTAGAAAACCATGAGAAAATATATCATGTTAACGTCATTAGAATGTTATCAACTCAAAAAGAGATTTAAATCATGAGATAAGCACCTTCATATCCTCCACAAAAGAAGGAAATCCACTGATTGCCATAAAAGTCAAGAATGATGCCACGAACATTAGCGCCGAATCTCTAGCCTACATAAACTCAAAGCAAATGAATAGTAATTTATATCTTCTATCTTGATCAGCGAAATTGCAACATAGGATTCATTGAATTGTCAATTGGCAATATAGTTACCTAAATGGATCCACAGCTGAATCCAATGTCACAAAAAATAGTCCCAACACATAGGCACAAGGCAATGTAAATTGCTAGGCGAAGCCAATAGTAACCTAAATCACGATATATGTTCACGAAAAGACTGGGCTGGTGAATGGATGCGATGACACTCCTTTGATCCTGTTGGGCGAGTTTTATAATGTGATACATGACATGGTAAGGCGCGGCACTGTCTAGCCTGCTTGTGGGCTCATCAAGAAAGAGAAGCTTCGGGCCTGTCAGGATTTCAATGCAAATGCTAACTCTCCCTATTTTGTCCACCACTTAGGCCTTTTGAACTGGACCCTCCAATTCTCGCATTCATTGAATCTTGCAATCCCATATCTCTTATGGTAGCTTCTGCCCTCTCTTTTTTCTCAGATCTTGACAGAGAATCGGGCAGTTGGAGTTGTGCTAAGTAGTACACGGCTTCTTTTACTGTTAGTGTTGTCATTAAGGCGTCATCTTGTGTCACATAGGCCTAAACTCAAGAACATGGTAAGAAACTTTATGTCATGACAATACGAGATTAGCATCAACAGGCTCAAAAGTTAAACCGTTTATAGGAGTAATTGTTATTTTTGGAGCATTTTCCCGGTTGGAAATTAATTTGAACAAGCATTGAGTTATGACAGAAGCTTCTAAGGTACTCCTTCCATCCCATAAAGGATGTCCATTTCCACTATTCACATATCTGATAAATCTATTACTTTTCTAAGTTATAGCAATAAATTTCTTATGTAATTAATATGGATCTTATTTGATACATACCGCTGATCAATTTTTCCTGCTTTTACACCATACACCTTACAAGGTGTGAACACACTTGTAGGCATTTGTTGGTTGAATGCGAGCTAACCAAGAACTTGTTGCGCCTAACGTTTCTAGGCTTGGATGCCTTTATGTAAAACGATCTAGGGCTTTTCAATTTAAAAAAAAAAAAAAAAGATGAGAAAGAAATTCTTATATAACAGAAATGGACAGAAATAGGCTTATATATATAACGTGATGTCAAGATACTCAAGTGTAGCCATGACTTGTATACATAATTAAACAAATTTAGAATACATTTGCCGGCTCTCAAGCTGCTGGATTTCAACAATTAATAATGATTTTCATTTCTAAATCGAAGGCGACATGCTAGCTACTATTTGGGTGTGTGTACAATATGCATACCTTGAGACGGTCGTCTTGATTCATAACATTTTAATTGCATAAAAATTCACCTAAAAGATATCTATAGCTTGATTTAATTCAGGGATTGAATCTTAGCAGGAATGGTATCCGGCCGGGCGCAGTCCCCACAGGCAATGCCCTTAAAGTTCCCCAGGTTTAAGATAAATGGCAGGCAGTGACACCCTTAAGTAATTGAATTAGCAAAAATGCTAGGCACACTACCTTTTTACACTACATAGTTACACTACATCTTATGTGGGGTCCACTTCGGCTCCCACAAATATTCAGAAAAATGTTGATAAATTTTGAAATATTATTTTGTGGGATCCTGTAAAAAATCAGATACAACGTATATCAATTTTAAAACTACTCAACTACTCAGTTTCGCCCCAACAAATCCAGAAATAATACTTACCGATATCCCTTAGAGCTGATTTTTTTTACAAGGCTTCATAAAACAATAATTTAAAATTTATGGGTATTTTTTTGGATTTTTGTGAGACCCAAAATGGTCTCACATAAAAGGTAGTGTAACACGTGGTATAACTTTGTAGTGTTTCTGCCTATAAAAAAATACTATTAGGGTTTCCATTTGAATTCACTCGTTTTTTTAATTTATTAATCTTACCGAAGTGGCTAGAGCTTGTTTACGGCCGTTGATTAAGATCTCTCCTGTCTGTCTCATGTTTCTACCATGTCTACCTGCACTTAGTTGTTTAACCAAATCAAATTATGAGAATGTGATGTGTATGTAAAATTGTTTGGCAGCAGGTCACCTGCCTGCACTTAGTTGTTTAACCAAATCAAATTATGAGAATGTGATGTGTATGTAAAATTGTTTGGCAACAGGTCACCTGCACTTAGCTGGTCTTTATTATGTTCGTGCTGGCCTATGTTGTCTATGGGCTGGTTCTTGGGGCTTGGGCCTTGCTTTTTAGGGTTTGAATTCGGTCTCGTTTTGGACTTCATTGTTGTTTTTGGGTTACAGGATTTTTGTAGGCTTTTATGTTCTATTTCTACCTGCATAGACCCTTTAGGTGATTTGGGCTAGGCCTTTTTTTTTCTTTTCTTTGTTGGCTCCTTGCCAACAAAGATCTCTTTTTTGTACTCTTCCTTCTCTTCTTTTTTATAAAATTCTTCTTCGTCGTTCAAAAAAAAAACTATATGTACTCCCTAAGAATTTCAGCCGCATCATTTTCTTTCTTGGCCGGAGGAAACTTTTTTATGATTCTGCGGCTGAAATCACTCTGGATTAAAAGTACATGGGCATTTTAGGCCCCGTACCGCTAAAGTTCTTATATTTTCAAGTATTTATTTGTTTCTTTACAAGACAAGTAATTCTATCATAATACATTACCTTAATTCAAAAATAAGTACTTTATTTCTCTTAGTTAAACTGGAGTAACTATGATTTAATCTAAAGTATTTTTTATGGTAAATTCAATCTCAAGAAGTAAAACCAAAGCATAGATTTAAATATCGGCCGGTATGAACCGTATCGGCCGGTTCGTACCGGTATTTGAGGGGTCCGGTTCGGATATAGGCCGGTATAACGGGGGGACGCTCAAACGGTAGGTTCCAATCCGGTTGTTGCACAATCGGAGGGTGGTGAGACTAGCTTTTAGCTTGTTGAATGCTTGGCCACACTCGGGAGTCCACTCAAATGGAACGTCTTTAGAAATAAGGTGTCATAGGGGCTGAGATATAGCACTAAAGTCCCTGATGAACCAACGATAGAACCCGGCATGCCCGAGGAATGAACGGATATCCTTTACGCACTTTAGAGTCAGGAGATTGGAAATGAGATTGATCTTTACCTTGTCTACCGCGATACCATCGGAGGAAACAATATGACCTAAAACAATTCCTTGAGTGACCATGAAATGATATTTTTCCCAATTAAGCACCAAGTTCTTCTCTTCACACCTCATCAAGACTTTTTCTAAGTTGGCCAAACCTGACTCGAACGTGTCACGCCTTCGATTTTCAACATAAATAATAAACACTTTTAATAAATAAAGTCCTCGCTGTAATACAAATAATACCCCAAAAAAAATCTTTTTGTTCACTGTTCTCAAATAAAATTCAAATATTACATTCCAACTCAAAGGCCTCAAATCATCAAAATATCAATATCCTAGGAAAATATTATTACAATTTACAAATACTATCTTTCCAAAAAAAAAACGCTCTTTCAGATCTTGTGCTATGAAATCCTTCTTGAATGCCTTTTTAAAGGTTTGGTCACAAATGCACAACATGTACTCCATGTCAACTTCTTTGAATCGTACCTGAAAATGATAGGGTGAGCTACACTAGCTCAGTAGGGAAATCTATATGCAAGCTATATGAAAATGCGATGAATCATACACCTAGACTAAGTGATGCGACGAGATACCACAAAGAAACGTGAGTTTTCCACCACAAACGAGCATACTACAACCAGAGGATCATAATTTCATAAAGGTATTCCTAACGGCTCATACGTCAAACTAGAAGCATAAACCAACTCAAATTATCCTAATTAGACCACAACTTATCCTCAATCGTCACTTGTCCATCGCTACGCAATTACTCCATTTTGCCTCGATCTATACGAATATGTGATGATCATGCACCAATAGTGGTAAGTGAGCAACATTATATATGTACAACGAACTCCAAGATGCTAATGACAATGAGTATATCTATCAGCAGAACAACACAAACATATCATTGGATTTTCTTTTTGAACATAATTGATTTATCTTCCATTTCTCAAGTATTAGCCACTCCATGCAACAAGAACTAGTTTCCTTGATTTGTACCGCACAAGAGGCTCAATGAGGAATGATAGTAATCCAAGATATAGTTCAAAGTCAAACGACAAGCCAAACATTAGATTAACAACTTTATCTCTCTTTTCATTTCTCAAGCAACACAGGTCATAAGTCTAGCTCAACCAATCAACAATGCGTGATATGTGATGCAAAGCAAAGCACTGGGCAATGTTGGGCCCCGTAACCCTCGCCAAGGTCCCACCAAGAAGGTGAACCGGGCTCCGTCCATATTGACGTGAATTCCGAGCGGTGTTGGGCCCCGTAACCCTCGCCAAGGTCCCACCAAGAAGGTGAACCGGGCTCCGTCCATATTGACGTGAATTCCGGTCGGTGTTGGGCCCCGTAACCTTCATCGACATCCGAAGTTGGATACGACTCCATCCATTGTCCATATGTTATGAAATGCCACACCACGATACATACAAAGTTCGATGTCACACGTAGCCGTAACACTCGAATCATAGGTCCATAAACATCTTTCATTATGCACAATCCATCCATAATCAATCTCACACCCATTATCGAGTTAAAACGATTATACAACATCATTAAAAATTGCATACTCAATATTTTTCAATGATTCCAATGCCAAATTGTCACCAACTTACTAATCTTTAAAACCCACAAGGACCCATAACCAATAGCGTCATTTAACCATAACAAACAAATAAAAAAAAACGCAGCCCGATACCCTGCCCAGATTTTCAGATTTTCGTTCAATCTTCTAAAAATACTATAAATTGAGTACTTAATATTTTTGAGTGATTCCGGTCCCAATACTTGCGCGATTGAACGAAGTTTAAAAGTTACGAAGGGACCCTTGTCAAATCTGCCCTCAAAGGGTGGTTAAACAGGGGTTTTCCCAGGCTACACGAATCTGTCGCGCAGCATGACAGATTGACACACCTCCACTCAAACAAACATAACTTTCTGTGTACTAAGAGTTTTAAGACGATTCTAGTGGCAAATGAAAGCTGACTTCAAGATCTTCGAATTGATATAAAGTTTGCATGAAATGAACATCGGACGAGGAAGTTATGGCCATTCGAAGTGGGCTGAAATCCAGAACACGAGACAGATTGCAGACCAGTTTTCTAAAAATCACCATCAATTCAATTCTCAACGGTTTCGTATGATTCCAGCGGCATTAAAACGGGCTCTAAGTCTACTCTATTTCACATGAAGGAACCAAAATTCAAATCTGAGCTTAAGAAGGCGTAAAACCCCAAAAACACAGGCCCTGCTCTGCTGATTTTCGGAAATGGAAGGAACAAGCTTAAATAACGAAGCAAGATACGATCTAGGTACATAAACACCATATAAACGCATAACAAGAGTAAGAAATCCCTACCTCATGGGTTTTGAGCAAAACCCGACCCTTTGACCAAGTCAACCGAGCTCCCATGCGGTCCGATCAAGATTTTTCTTGGATATTCGGAAAGCCCGTGTTCCGTATAGCAATTTTAATTCTTGGACTTCATCCGGAATCATGCTCTAAGGTTTTGAGATCGAAGAGAGAAGGGAGGAGAGAGTTTCGGAGGAGAGGAGGAGAGAGTTTGGCCGAGAGAGGGAGAAAAAGAGAAATGGGAGAAAGTAGTCTCCTGGGGAAATTATTGGCATGGGGAGTAATCCCATGCTCCCACCCCACACACACACATGCGCACCTCTCGCACAATTACCCTTATATCCTCCCACGAAGACGTCACACCGAATATCTGAACCGTGTATCTCAACGGGCCGTACATTAACAAAGGAAAAGAAGAAAAAAAAAAGAAAAAAAAATACAGCCTAAAAATAAATAAATAAAATCACGGGTGTCTACAGAATGAGTCACCAAAAATGAAGAAATCATCCATGAATACCTCCACTATTTTCTCGACCATGTCACTAAAGATCCCCATCATGCATCGTGAAAAAGTTCCCGGAGCATTGCACAATCCGAAAGGCATGTGCCGATAAGCGAAAGTTCCGAAAGGGCAAGTGAATGTCGTTTTCTCTTGGTCCTCTAAAGCAACCTCAATTTGATTATACCCAGAGTGGCCATCAAGAAAATAATAGAATGCGTGGCATGCTACCCTTTCCAAGATTTGATCAATGAATGGTAAGGGGAAATGATCCTTCCTTGTGCTTGCGTTGAGCTTTCGATAATCAATACAAACTCGCCAACTGGTTTGTTCAAAAAAAAATTGCAAGTTGGAGTAATTGTCCCATCCTATATTTAGTCAAAATCTCAACTTGCAGACATCTTCACCAAACCTTTGGAAAATGAACAATTTCAATATTTAAGTGACAAGTTGGGACTTCATGATATTCACTCTCCAACTTGAGGGGGAGAATTAAAGGAAAATCCGGTTGATTGGTTGCCTAATTGATTGACTGAAGATCCTTGATTGTAGCATAGGAATATTGTATATTTATTCTTTCCTAGTTTAGCTTCTCTTTATATAAAGAGTTTCGTATCTTGGTAAAGTATTCATTCAAGAAATACATAAATATTCTCTCAATTTTCGCTTTCCTAAATTCAACATGGTATGTTAGAAAGCATTATCAGATGTAGTCAACTTGCATCTACTGTTTCTTCATCCAAAAGTAAAGTTAGGAAAATGCTTCGGACATAGATTCGGACAGATATGTGTGTCGGGTTCCACATGCACTGTGCGGAATTCATGTGCATCTACATAAGAGTTCCACGTGCATTGCGTGGAATTCACATGCAACAAATAGTTCTGGACATGTGTATCCAGAGCACTACATGTAAAGTTATCTTCTTTCAATTTTCTGTTATTCACCGTTTGGTTTAAAGATTAATTGATGTTGATTACTTGGTGAAATTTATGTTTCAAGCATGCTTTTCGTGTGCTCAACGATGTGAGATACTCCCGTTTCACTCACTCTTTTCACTATGTTATGAAGATTTCACCTTTCGTGTCTACCAATGGTATGTTTGTTCTTGTGTAAGTGGTCCTTCCTGCCAAAAGCGTCTTTTCATAAGCTATGATCCTCAGCCTCGGGCTACTGAGTTAATGACGTTGACCCTTTGTCTGCAATCATACAAAAACATTAAGGAAGTAAAGAAAATGGTAGGTATAGATCGTCTTTTCTCATAATCTTCCATCACAATGCGATGTAGGATAACTTCCCCCCATCTTTTCTTTGTTTTCTTACCTTTGTGCTCTCTGTTTCCAAGTAATTAACTGTATGTGCTGCTCTGCATTACAGGACAAGCTTAATTTGAGTTTATGTGTCATTTGAAGTAACAAGATATTGCAGGAGTCTAAGGACATGCGGTTATTTCGTTTGCTTAGTCTTAAATTGATATGCAAGTACTGAAGTCCACTGGTGGTAATTATTACATGGTAAGTCGACATTTTTTAAACTATTACACTGTCTGTTAAGTCTGTTTGTTTATCGTATGAAGAATAATTGGGTCTTGCTTACCAAAAAAAAAGACTTGGGTCTTGTATTTTCTTTTCATGTGCTGATTATTGAGCTTGTATCCACATACAAACTTGTCATCAATTCATTGAAATCAACTTTTTCTTTTTTCAACATCCTGTTATCCATCACAAAATTATTTGCCCACTCACAGGAAGTTTTGCTATAGTAAGGTGTGCCATAACTTCACATCATACCGCTGGCCTCAATGCAGTTTTACTATGATATGCTCTATTTAACAGCTCCACTTTAGCCTTTTGTACTTACCAAAAGAAACAAACAAATGACATTTAAAGCCATGAGGGCGCTAAACACATTTGGAACATCGCAGTTAAACATGCTCATCCTACAAAAATGCAAGGATAGGTGATCTACTGGGAAGTCCAAGGAGGTTTGGTAGCCAAAGTGGATAATATTGTATGAGGTGGGAGCGGGTCGTTACGACTACTGCCTCTCCGAATTTTATTTGCAAGAAAAACAAAAACAAAAAAAAAAGAACAAGAGAAGAACTTCAGCCATTGACCATGGGTTATACAATTTTTCTTTTGTGCTATGTCTGTTTTGTTTTGGTGATGTATGATATGACTAATGTGGGAAATGAAGTAAGATGCATCCTTAATTTTGTTACCTCCCAAAATGTGAAACTTTTTTCAACTCAAGTCCCTCTGATATGTAGTATTTTAGTGAATGACATACAAAATACTTAAAAGAGATTTTATTTTTGACTTCGTGCCAAAGGGTAAGGATCTGAGTATGTAAATTCGGAACAATATTTCGAAGTGAATTCCTATTTCAATGTACAAGGGGGATTTTTATGTCCTTGAGGTGATTGTTTGCAATAAGATACATTCCCTTGAAATATGAGAAAAGGACAAAAATGGCTTTGACTACTGATGGCAATAATTGTAGATATGCTTCTGAGAGAATTCAAAAAAAAAAAATGGAAGAGATACATCTATGTAATGTTCGAAGAATATGTCTTCTGAATCAACTGGTGCTTGATTTTGCATATCAACATTTGAATAATTCTAGTTTGTTCTGGTTATGAATTTAAACACTTAGTCAGATATTTATTGGTCGTAAACCGCAAATGGCAATTTACCTTGTTCTCTTATTTGTTCCTTTTAAGAATAGATTTTTCATGTTCTTTTATTCCCATCCTACAACTTCTTCCTTTTTCTTTTTCTTTTCCAGAAATGTTTTCTTATCAGGCTTAGACAAGTTGAGTTTTGTTCACCCTTCACTTAAGAGGGTGAATATTACTCTCTTTTCTATTGGTTGAAATGATGTGGACCCCACCACAAAGTGATATCATTCTTGCCAAAAAGTGTATTGTATGGAAAAAATGACATCATTTTGTAGTGGAGTCCACACTGTCACGCCCTCAATTTTTAACATAAATAACAATACCATTTTAAATACAAATCCTCACAATAGTACATATGGTGCCCCAAATTACAATACAGTTTCTGAATCTCACAAATTCGTCAATTGATACAGTATTCTAAAATAGAGAAAATAGTACAATACAATTTAATTTACAATGAAAGATAAGTACTGCAGAAAATAATTTTAGTCTGTGATGTCTGCATGCACTTCACACCCTCCAAGACTATATCTCTGAAGTGTACCTGAAAATGATAGGTTGAGCTACACTAGCCCAGTAGAGAAATCTATACTCAAGTTATATGAAAATGAGATGAAGTGTGCACAAAGAGTGAAAGAATTCGATAAGTAAACATGAAAAACACGAGTTTATCACAACGGAAGACAGACGACGGCCAAAGAGTTCCAAACAACTTGTAAGTATTCCTAACCGTTCACAAATGTCATGTAAAAATATTATTAAAATCACAGCAATCAAACGTACTCACAATAGGTTCGCAACCATTTCGACACTTCTCATAATCTCAACCACTCCGCATTTCCACCTCTTGCGTTGCAGTTTGCATTTCCACCCCTTGCGTTGCAGTTAACATCACCCATTATTTGGATCTCTGCATTACCACCCCTTGCGTTGCCGTCTGCATTTCCACCCCTTGCGTTGCAGTCACTTTCTCATTCAAATTCTCAGTTACAACCATTCAAATCCCAACAATCATACAACTCATTCAACAAACACTTCTCTAATCTCATGACACAATAAGGCACGTCAATCAAACTGATTTATAGGTCAAACACGCATCGACAATCACATTTCAAAGTATTCCAAATGATTAATCATAACAGAACATCGACTAACAAATCAGTACACGCCTTTCTCTCTTAGTACAGCACAATATCGTACCGATTCCATAGCGACTCTACAACATACTACTTACTAATATTGATTACTTTGATCTCGTGGAACGAGCGCCAAAAGAGTTCGAAGGATAAGTGAATCATGCGGACACGGATTACTATGCTACCACTCGGATCACTCACTAGAAAAGCTCACGTCTGCCAACTATACTTCCCACAACGTCTCACTTAGCCTTCGGTACTTCTAAACAACCTTAAATCACATATTCCATTTACAACAACACCTAAGATTACGCTTAATGGGTATCGAAGGAATTTGAATGATCATTAACTTATAGGAACTCAAGTAATCAAGCTTAAGGATGGTTTGACGATATTTAAAAGGTGTTAGAAGTGATTGAGAGTCAAAACAGACAAAAGAGAATCAACGGACCAAAACTGTCCCAGAGCGCAGTCAGTGTTCGACAATTCATTAAAAATTCCACATTCAATATTTTTCAATGATTCCAACGCCAAAAGATCACAAACTTACCAATCTTTAAAACCCATAAGGACCCACAACCAATAGCGTCATTTAGCTATAACAAACGATGAAAAACCCGCAGCCCTGTATGCTGCCCAAATTTCCAGATTTCAGTTCAATCTTCTAAAAATCACTATAAATCGAGTTCTTAATATTTTTGAGTGATTCCAGCCCCAATAGTTGGGTGATTGAATGAACTTTGAAAGATGCAAAGGAATCCTAGTCAAATCTGCACTCCAAGGGTGGTTAAACAGGGGTTTACCGAGGCTACACGAATCTGCCTAACAGATTGACATACCTCCACTCAATCGATCATAACTTTTTGTGTACTAAGAGTTTAAGACGATTCCAGTGGCAAATGAAAGCTAACTTTAAGATCTTCGAACCGATACATAGTTTGCATAAAATGGACATCAGACGAGGAAGTTATGGCCATCCAAAGTGGGCTGAAACCCAGAAAACGAGACAGATTGCAGACCAGATTTCAAAAATCCACCATTAATTCAATTCTCAACGGTTTTAGGTGATTCAAGCGGCATTAGAACGGGCTCTAAGTCTACTCTATTTCATATGAAGAAACCAAAATTCAATCATGAGTTTAGAAAGGCGTAGAACCCTAAAAACAAAGACCCTGTTCTGCAGAATTTCGGAAATGGAACAAACAACCTCAAACAACGAAACAAAGCACGATCTAGGTACATAAACACCGTATAAACGCATAACAAAAGTAAGAGATCTCTACCTCATGGGTTTTGAGCAAAACCCGAACCTTTGACTAAGTCAACCGAGCTCCCACGTGGTCCGATCGTGATTTTTCTTGGATATTCGGAAAGCCCATGCTTAGTATAGCGACTTTAATTCTCGGGCCTTGTCCGGAATCGGCCCCTAGGTAGATGAAATCGAAGAGAGAAGAGAGTTTTTTCGGAGGAGAGGAGGAGAGAGAGTGCCGAGAGTGAGAAAGGAGGAAATGGGAGAAATTATTCTCCTGGGACAAAGTTAATGGCATGGGGAGCAATCCCATGCTTCACCCCACACACACACACGTGCACCTCTCGCACAATTATTCTTGTATCCTCCCACGAAGACGTCACATCGAATATCCGTACCGTCTATCTCGACGGGCCGTACGTTAACAAAAGGAAAAAAAATGGCCTCAAAAATACGGATCTCTGCACACACCATTTCAACCAATGAGAGAGAGGGTAATGTTCACCCTCCTTAAAAGAAGGTGAACAAAATTGCACTCAGCTTAGACCCCCATGATTTTATTTGATGGTAGGGGCTGCATGGGCGGCAATTTGGTTTATTCAAACTCTGGCTTTTATGACATAAAGGAGAAATTCGCTAAAAGATCTGTGACTAAAAAATCATTTTAAGTTCTTGTTTGGATGCATGTATTGTTCATGTTACATCGTGGCACGAGAAACTGATTGCTCAATTATTTTATATAGGGAATATGTCAATGGTGCTAGATTATCAGCAAAAAGGAAAGCAGACAAGACTGTCTACTAGTCCCGCAAAAAGACAGAAATCTTTTTATGCATCACATAGAAGTATCTTTCTTTGAAGGATAGCCATTGGTGAATAATCTGTCTAAAGATTGTTACTGTATTTGCTAAAAAAGCCACCGTTTTGGATTATAAACTTGATGTCAGTTATGTTTTCAATGTCGTAATGATGGTTATCTGGGCAGATATGCAGGGAATATAGGAATGGTGTGCATCCCAAATATCAGCAAAACTTGCTAGACGATTGGTTTCTGTTTTTCAAAGGAGGTAAGATGGTTGGTTTATGTAATGCAAGTGATCAATAAGCAATAAGTAATTTCAATTCTAACTGGCTGACTTGATTGAAGAAGAAACGAGTCGGCCAATATGTAGCAGTGGTAACTAGTAAGATCCTGGAAATGATAATATTGTCCTCCATAGAGAGAGAGAGAGAGAGGATGAAAACAACATGCGAAATAAGATAGGACATTGAGCTGATTGCAAGTTAGAAAGTTGCAGTGGCACTATTCTGCAAGGAAACGAAAGAAGTTGAGAACATATGGAATCTTGGTAGGTCTTTTATAGTATTATTTTTTTTCCCTTTTGGTTGGTCTTTGGATTCACTACAACAAATTACACCATTGCCGACTAACATTTTAGTCGCCAAATGTCCACTTTTTGGTCGGCAAAGGGTTTTCCCGACTAAATAATTTGGTTGGCAATTTAGTCGGGGAATGAGAGTCGGCAAATGTAATTGCCGACTAAATATGGTTTAGTCGGCAAATGTAACGTTTTAGCGACTAACGATTTGGTCGCCAAATGTCTTTTTTCCAACTAAAAAACTTTGTCGCCAATTCTATTAGTCGCTGAATATACATTATTAGCGACCAAATCCTTTAGTCGCCAATAATAATTTCCTTGTGACATCATCACTGGAAAAAGGATGTGCCTTGTTGGCACAATGTAGCCCCTTGACCAACCACGTGTAATTTAGAATTGCCCTTTTTTATCATCAAAGTGCCAGTCCCAGGAGTCAAAACCCCAACCTTGTGTTCACATGTCCAAGCCACTCAACCATTTAGCTAGCAACGCACATGTGCTCAAGAATGAAATTTTAATTTATATATTCTATACTACTTCAGTGAACGCATCAACACCATTTCTGATTGCGCGCTTTATACAAAAAATTAACTTTAAATGCTTTTCATTTTTAATTTGAATATTCTAATAATATTTTATTCTAATTAATTTTTGTCTCCAGCCTCTCAAGTATATAGTCGGCTAAGTAAGTCAACTGGTTTATTTTTTTGTCCTTATTCAAATTTTTTCGTATTTGTTAGTTTTTAGTCAATCTTTTTGGGATTATTATATCGTCATTGACGAGAAGAATCTAAAAAGTAAAAAATTATAATCGAAATCCAATTTTTTTGAATAAAGACAAAAAAATTTACTTTCGATCGGGAAAAAAATTGAACAGTTTCGATCGGGAAAGTTTCATCTTTTGATCAATGTTGTTGCAACAAATATTTCCTTTAATGAAATTTTGTTTAAAAGAAAGGAAAAATTAATATTCGCCGACCAAATGTAAATTTAGTCGGCAAATATTACTATTCCCTACTAAATTATTTAGTCGGGAAATATTTTTCATTTATTAATTTTTTTAAATTTTGAAAAAAATTGTTATTCGCCGACTAAATCTAATTTTAGTTGGAAAATATAACTATTCCCTACTAAATTATTTAGTCGGAAAATGTGTTTCATTTATTGGGTTTTAAATTAGTGGGAAAATTGATATTCGCCGACCAAATTAATTATTAGTCGACAAATATTATTATTTCCCGACTAAAATTTATTTTAGTCGGCAAACATAATTATTTCCCGACGAAATAATTTTAGTTGGCAATTG
This sequence comes from Rhododendron ovatum, assembly GCA_019656835.1. Lineage (NCBI taxonomy): Eukaryota > Viridiplantae > Streptophyta > Magnoliopsida > Ericales > Ericaceae > Rhododendron > Rhododendron ovatum. The sequence continues at coordinate 8,516,803 of CM033800.1, forward strand.
TTCAATAATTGGCGACTAAAATAATTTTAGTCGGGAATTTTAGTCGGCAATTGTGTAATTTCTTGTAGTGATTACTGTTGTGCTGGTTGGTCTTTGGATTCCTGTTGTGCTGATCACTGAATCACAATGTGTAACATCATACTTGGGCCATTATGAATGTTGGTGAAGTACAAATGTACACATGGTATTTGACCCAGATGCCACTTGGCATGCCATGATTGGTGGGCAATAGCCTAAGATGATAATCTGGATACTATAGGAGGATGCTTGGGTTTTGTCCATTTTGAAGGATGTCTCCATTCATCACGTGGAGGGGGGCTGCCTAATGGCAACCCTAAAAGACAAAGAAATAGTCCTTTACAAAATCTCCTCTAATCCCTTCTCCACCAATTATCATCTATCTCTCACGTGGGAATCCTTGGCCCACCCCACCACTTCTACTTTCATTGTTATTTTATTCTTTTCCAACTCTCTAGGTCATGATGCATATATATTTTTCTCATACTATATTTGTTTCCCTACTTGTGTTTTCAACGTATATACCTTTTAGTATCAAGTAAAGATCAGAGAGAGAGAGAGAGAGAGAGAGTATCATGGGGGACTCATCTGCCTCATATATACATATGGTAATGGAAACAGACTTCTCATGTTTGATCGGATGCGTTTAATATTACTATTTTTGGCCTGTTGATTTCTGATATTAGCTTCGTTGTTTTTGTTGTTATTTTTCTTTGTTCTGTTGTAGTATTTATATGGGCTTCTGTTAGTTACTCGTCTTAGTTTCATGTCACATGATGTTTTGTAATGCGTTTTTTATGCTGGTTTTGCTTTTCTTGATTACGGGTACAACAACTGCATACAGGTGCAACACCTGATAGAGAAGTGTATGATCTTCCACATGACAAAAGAGGAGTGCATGGAAGCCCTTTCTAAACATGCAAGTATTGAACCAGTCATCACTTCCACTGGTTAGTTTCCAATCAGTCACCTATTATTGTTACTCATGCGCATGCACCTAAATACACAATGACTTACGCTTGGTTTGGAACATGGGGAGATGAAAGGGAAAAGAAGTGAAAGTTTAAAAAAATTCCCTTCCCTTATTTGGTTTGAGAGAGAAGAGAAAATGGCTAAATAAGTTTATAAATATTATAAAAAATTTCCCTTTCTTTTCTTACATTTACCTACTTAATTATTTTTCCCCTTCTCTTTTCTCACTTTCCACAAGTTCCAAACAAAGCATTAAATAGAAACCTGCAGAAAAAGAAAGACAAAATAAAACAAAACTTGCATAGAAAGTATACTCAACAGAGAAAATTCAAAATTAAGTTTCGTTTCCTTTACCATGCGTTTTAGAACTGTACATCAAGCTGGTAACCTAACCTAGCTAGACACCAATCGTTTCAGTTTTAAAACCAAATAAACGTTGTTTCATAGTTGTATTTTGTCTGTATCAGCTTCTTCACTTTATTATATTATATTTCGTTTTCCTCTGTAATTCCTCCACAAATCTGTAAATCTAGATAACGGTAACATCATATATGGCCTAAGTTGAATCTCTCAATGCAGTGTGGAACGAGCTGGAAAAAGAGAACAAGGAATTTTTCGAGGCATACTCCCAATCTCAGGGCAAAGAAGACCGGATGTCAGAGGCCGAGACAAGTGAAATGATTCAGAGGATGATATCTGATTCCTCGAAGGATACCTCAGACGACTAAGATATATACATATGCGTATCTATAGAAAAAGTGAGCATATATTTGGGTTCTTGCTGGCATGCAGTTGGTTACCCTAGCATCCTTCCCATCCAGCCAAACTCAACAGGGCTCTATATATTCATATGTACAAACCTAGTACTGTGTGGTCCCTAAGATGAATCTAACGATGGGGTACTCTGTGGTCCTCAAATGTTGACTCATGCAGTTATAGCTCAAGAGCATGTGCATAACCACGGGATATTGTGTGTTGACATAGGAGAACTGTTGGAATTGCAGAAGATGATACCTTAGAGACAGAGCCAAAATTGTGGGAAGTTTTGGCTCTTTTGCTGTCTGTTGTGCCGGAGAGAGGATCCCATGTGATGTAAGTGTCTTTGTTACTATTAATAAATGAAGCATGAAAAGTGGGGACTAAAATGTTATGTAGCGTCATAATCACGTGCTTTTTACAAGTCTATATAGTTGAATGAACTAATGAGGTGGATGTTTTAACAGTTTTTGTGTGAACCAAAGGTCTGAAATCATTGCCGGTGGTGGCAAAGCTCTCTCTCTGACCTCAGCTTATCAAAATCAAATGCGTTAGCATCAGATGTGATGAGCATAGAAAAAGGGTGAGTGCAAAGGGCTGCTAAGTAGCCAGCTTGGGCCTACCATTTTAACTTGTTGGTTGTGTACTGACTGACTGGGCCTTCCTCAGGGAATGGTCACATGCACATTGAGCCAGGATTGTCTTGATTCCACTTTCAGCACTGATACATTAGCTACTACACACAAACGTAAGGCTGTTATTGAAGCTCAACTGGATTTGGTCCATTCAAAAAGCTCATCGGTATTGGTACTGGTACGTGCGGTGTTTAAAAAGAAAGCTTGAACACTTTGTAGTTTCTGGATTTGACTTGATAAACTTGTACACAAACTTGTTTGACATCAGTTTGAATGCTAGACAAACCAAGCTTGAGTAACCTTTAGGCTCTTTAGGACTTTGATTTGTTCACCACTAACATAATGCTCAACTTGATTAAGTTTCTTCATAGTTTATTATGTTAAGTTACTAATTATTATCAAAAGCTTAAATTGATTAAAAAATAGAATTCAACAATATATATCAGGCTATCTAACTTTCAAAGGCCACAAAGTAAAATTCGCATGTGAATCAGAAATGAAGATGCTAAAAGAGAGCTTACCACCATCCAAAAATGATGGGCTGGGCGGGAGAACTTCTCTCCTGAGGACGAGAGTCTCGACCACCACACAACCATGGTGGAAGAAGAGCCGGAGAGGAGGAGGAAGAGACGATTTTTTTCGCGAAAGTGAAACAGATTTTCAAAAACTAAACATGGACTCAATGGTCCTGAAAATACAACTAAGGCCCCACAAGGTCTGATAACAAATGAACAAATTAAACGGGTTAAGGTCGGACCGGATTACCTAAAGTAGACATGTTTAACCCATGTAATAGAAATTTAATTTTACATGTTTAACCCATGTTAATAGAAATTTAATTATTGATTTCAGGGATATTTTGAAGTAGGGTTGTAGGCGTATATATGAAGTGATATGTGACCGGCTAAAAAAGAATTCAAGTAAAATGAAATTTTAGCAGTTTGTTGATCCACTCTCCTATTTTTGGATGTTCCCAAATGTCAATCCCCCTTGAAAAATAAAAAATTTAAAATTGGATAGCACCAGTATAACGGGGCCTAGGGTTAGGATTTTCTATTAGGATTGGGCTTTTGCGTCTTAAGTTTTGGGTCTTTGCCCCGTTTGTTTGGTGATGTGAGGTGAAGTGTAGTAATATGTTAGGTACTACCATTTAAGCATAACACTGTTTGGTGTATCACTACAAAAATTCTATCTAATATTATTTCTTTTAATGGTATGAAATCTCTTCTTTGCTGATAAGTAAGAGAGAGAGAGAGAGAGACCGCTACATAATACTACCCGATATTTAGAAAAAGATTCAAATGAAAATTACAGATCTCAGAAGGATTGGGGAAAATAAAAATAAAAATTATCCCAAGTTATTTATCTCTTCTCGTGCATCTCCTCTTTTCTTTTGTCATAACTGTACAAAAGGCCTTAACTACAATGCTACGTCGATGTCACTGGCTGCTCGATCTAGCTAGGGATTATTACCACTAAATACAGAAAATAAAAAATATTTTTTATTAAGATAAAATAGAATATTTAATTACTATTAGATCTACTTTTTACAAAATACATTTACCATTAATAGAAGTGTCACCCTAGGGTTTTAGGGTGCCCTAAAACCTTAGGATATCTTAGGATTTTAGGGTGTCCTAAAATTTTAGGGTTTAGGGTACCCTAAGATTTAGGATACCTACGGTTTAAGTTTATGCGCTTTCATAGGGTCCTATGGTTTAGGTTTAGACACTTTTTTTAGGGTATACTTTTCTATCATAGAGTTTTAGCGATTTAGCCACTTTCATAAAGTACCCTACGGTTTAGTCGTTTTCGTAGGATACCTTATAGTTTAGGCACTTTATAAGGTATCCTAGAGTTTGGGCACTTTCATAAGATACTGTAAGATTTAGGCACTTTCAGAGTTTAAGATTTTAGGTTCATTCTTAGGGTTCTGGTGTTTTATTAATTCGAGGTGACGTAGTAAAAAATATTTTTTATTTTCTGTACCTAGTGTTAAAAAGCCCATCTAGCTACTGGTGTCTCTAGCGTATATATATGTATGTCTTATCTGTCTCTGGATCAGTAATTAAACAAAATGACTGTCACGAGCTTCTGATCTGAGAAACTCGCTGCAGCCATGGCCAATTTCTGGCTGCTATCTAACACATTGCGAGTTGTCAGTCATAAGGGAAACGGATCAGAAAATAAACGAACAGAGGGAAGTACTAATAAATACTCCTGCTCCACTCTAAAAGAATTTGTACGGATATATATATATATATATATATATATATATATATATATATATATTAGTCAGGTTTCGGTGAGGGATCCCGCACTTTAATAAAATGCGGGACTCCCCTTCCTCATTGAATTTCAATGATCCGAGCCGCTCAAAGTGATCAGAACGTGATTTTAAGGGTCCCTTTTAGAAATCAGCAAAAAAAATAATCGCGAAGGGCTTCATCCAAACAGTTTTTATTGAACGGTTTAAAAAAAGCTGCTCGGATAAAGCCCTTCCCGGTCTTTTTTTTGCTGATTTCTCACAAGGACCCTTAAAATCACGTTCTGCACACATTAAACAATTCGGATTTTCAAAATTTGATCGGAAAATGAAAGTCTCGCATTTTAACAAAATGCGGGATCCTTCACTTGATCCGTGGTGTGTGTGTTTTTGTGTGTGTGTGTGTGTATATATATATATATATATATGGAGCAATTCCGGGGATCCTTAAAAAAACTTCTAAAAAAAATTTCCAAATTTTAATCTCATAATTCTCGATTAAATTTTGATGATCCGAGCCGCTCAATATATTCAAAATGTGATTTTAAGAGTGCCCGCGAGAAATTGGCAAAAAAAATATCCGAGAAGAACTTGATTTGAACAATTTTTTATTGAACCGTTCAATAAAAAACTGTTCGGATGATACCCTTTCCGGTTATTTTTTTTGCTGATTTCTTGCTAGTACCCTTAAAATCAAGTTCTGATTACATTAAGCGGCTCGAATCATCAAAATTCGATCGGGAACTCTGAGATTTTTTAAGAGATTTTTTTAGGGGTCCCAAGAACCGCCCGATCAAACGGAGCGGCTCGAATCATCAAAATTTGATTAGAAACTATAAAGTATTTTTTTAGGTGTGTAATTAGTTGTCCCTGGAACCTCTCATATATATATAGTCTGGCTCTTATTTAGACCATCTCATTTTAATAAAATGCGGACCTCCATTTCCCGATTGAATTTTGATTATCCGAGTAGTTCAATGTGACTCGCGAGAAATCAGCAAAAAAAATGATTGGAAATGGTTTCATCCAAGCAGTTTTTATTTATTTTTTATCAAACGGTTCAAACAAAAACTGCTCAGATGAAGCCCTTTCCGATCTTTTTTTTTGCCGATTTCTTATAAATACCCTTAAAATCACATTCTGAACACATTGAGGGGCTCAAATCATCAAAATTCGATTGGGAAATAGAAAAAATGAGGACGTCCGCATTTTAGTTGCTGTATGTAAATGTGATTTTAAGGGTACCCATTAGAAATCAACAAAAAAAATGATCGGAAAAGACTTCATCCGAACAGTTTTTTATTGAACGGTTCAGTAAAAAACTGTTAGGATCAAGTCCTTCCCGATCATTTTTTTTGCCGATTTCTCGAGGGTACCCTTAAAATCACGTTCTCAAACTTTGAGCGGCTCGGATCGTCGCAATTCGATCGGAAAAGGGAAGTCCCGCACGGTAAGACCGTGCGGGATCCCTCATTGGATCCCGAGTGTGTGTGTATATATAGGCTGTAGCATATGAGCCAACTGTGAGATCAATAATTGTCCCCGCCTAGGCGTCTACCGATTGAGGGTTAACAGGTTTCAGTTCATCCCTTTGAGGCCCCATATTAAGGTTGTTGATTTTAGAATCGGATCCAATAAGATCTTCTCAAGATGCTCATCATCTCTAGAAGTTGTTATTATAAATATCGTACATGTACAAGTACACGATCGGAACAAGTTTAGATATGTAAATTGGGTTCCATGACCCAACAAAACTCGATTTTCAACTATACTAATAACTCAATTTTAGATTTGTAAAATTTCTGGCGAAGATAAGCATATAGACAAAGTTCCAAAAATGAATGAATCCAGCTATGAAATTATGATAAAAAAATAAAAGAGCTATGAATTAGCAAACCATAAATATCGGGGACACCGTAGCATCCCTTATCAAGCGGGATGCTGAGCAACATCCGGCCGTTCATTTCGACAAGGATGACTCAGATTGAATTTGAGCATATATAGATCTGAAATACCCATCACTTGGTCAAGATTCAAGCCGTCGATTTTCGAGATGAACTAGAAAAATCGACTGCTCGGCACCGCTGCCAATAGGGCTGTAAATGAACTAAGCCGTTCATGAACTGTCTGAGGCTCAACTCGGTAAATGCTCGTTTGAGTTCGATTCGTCTACTAAATGAGCCGAACATGAACTTTACAGTATTCGGTTTGATTATGCTCGCGAACCTGTAGTACATGTGTATCATGAAAATTTTATATGTAAACTTGAGTAAGTATTAACTTATATAACTTGTACATGTATAAACTTATGTATGTACATAATGAAAATTTTCGAATTTGTACAAGTATAAATGCTTACAATCACTAAAAACTAATTTATGTATATGTTTTTATCATTTTAATATATGTATAAACTTATTTATGTACATGTTAAAAAATTTATTTGCAACTCCAGACCTGCATGATAGCATAAATATATGAGATAATTGGTTCGTTAAGACTCGTGAACAATCTCGACTTCGCTTCAAACCTAGCCAAGCTGAGCTCGAGCTCAGCTCGTCAAATTTTCATTGAGTTTGGCTCGAGTTTGAATTTGCTACAAAACTTAACGAACGAATTTGAATATTCTAATAGTCGATCTAATTCGGCTCGTTCACAACTCTAACTGCTAAGCACCCCCGCTTGGCAACATCTTCCAATCCAAATATCAAGGCGTAAAAGGCAGGGCTGGCTGATATGGGAAACCGAAATTTAGATTTGTATTAAATCTGAAAAAAGGCAAAAAATGAAGACCCTAAAATTCTAAGACCCCTACACACACACACACACACACACACACACACACACACATAGAGTTCGGATGAGGGATCCCGCACGGTGCTACCCTGTGAGACTCCCCTTTCCTGAGTGATTTTAAGGGTACTCACGAGAAATCAGCAAAAAAAAAAACGATCGGTAAGGGCTTGATCCGTATAGTTTTTTATTGAACGATTCAATAAAAATTTGCTCGGATCAAGTCCTTCTCGATCATTTTTTTTGCTGATTTCTCTCGGGTAGCCTTAAAATCACATTCTGCATACTTTAAACAACTCGGATAGTCGAAATTGGATTGGGAAAGGGGAGTCCCGCACGGTAAAACTGTACGGAATCCCTTATGGGATCCGGAGTGTGTGTGTGGCTTAAATAAATTTATATTTCACATGAAATAGGCCCAATTGGTGGTTGTTTCCCGAATGCATGGATTACATACAGAATATTATTGAATATACTGGTTACAGTTGCATCAGGGAAAAGAAGTTTTTCAAGTTAAAATTGATCAAAAATTATCTTTAGTCAACCATGCCTCAAGAAAGATTAACATGATCCTCAAATTTAGACTCATTACATAAGTGAGCCGAACATGAACTTCATAGTATTCGGTTCGATTATACTCGCGAACCTGGAGTACATGTGTATCATGAAAATTTTATATATAAACTTGAATAAGTATTAACTTATATAACTTGTATATGTATAAACTTATGTATGTACATAATGAAAATTTTCGAATTTGTACAAGTATAAATGCTTACAATCACTAAAAACTAATTTATGTATATGTTTTTATCATTTTAATATATGTATAAACGTATTTATGTACATGTTAAAAAATTTATTTACAACTCTAGACCTGCATGATAGCATAAATATATGAAATTATTGGTTTGTTAAGCCTCGTGAACAATCCCGAGTTCGTCTCAAATCTAGGCAAGCTCAGATTGAACTCAGCTCGTCAAATTTTCATTGAGTTTGGCTCGAGTTCGAATTTGCTACATAACTTAACAAACAAATTTGAATATTCTAATAGTCGATCCGATTCGGCTCATTCACAGCTCTAATTGCTAAGCACTCCCACTTGGCAGCATCTCCCAATCCAAATATCGGGCATAAAAGGCAGGTCAGCTGATATGGGAAGCCGAAATTTAGATTTGTATTAAATCTAAAAAAAGGCAAAAAATGAAGACCCCAAAATATATTTTAAGACCCCTATATATATATGGCCCAAATCAATTTATATTTGACACGAAATATGCCCAATTGGATGGTTGTTTCCCGAATGCACGGATTACATACAAAATATTGTTGATTATACCGGTTACAGTTGCATCAGGGAAAAGAAGTTTTTCAAGTTAAAATTGATCAAACATTATTTTCGGACAACCATATCTCAAAAAAGATTAAACGGATTGACTATGTTATCCATCGAAAAAGAGTTGGTGAAGAAGCTTAATTATAGAGACTTAATTAGTACATTTGAAGCAAAAAGTGCGAGAAGACTACTAATTTTTAAATACTGTATTTTGAGATATTGGAATGGTTGCATTTGTTTTGAATAACTACATGCTTATATTTTGTATTGGTGCATCTTCTGTAATGATTTGTTTTATTATTTTTATGAAACTTTTTGTAGACCAACTTTTATATAAAAAAATATAAAAAAATCTCGTTCGAGGTGTTCGCTTCCGACCTTCAAAACTTATGAGCCGGCACTGGCAAAAGGGTAAACCGCCGCCCTGGCGGTTAAACGCCAAATGGCAGATAAGCCAGCTCCTTATTGGAGGGATTTTTAAAACAAAAAGAGTTCTTCATCTTTTGTCTTTGTCACACAAGAAATGCTAAGTACAAAGAAAATGGGCAAAGAATTGACCCTTAAAGTGTACATGAACGGTTCAAATGCACTGTACACTGAATCTGAGCCGTTCATGTACACTTTAAGGGTCAATTCTTTGCTTATTTTCTTTGTCCCTAGCACTCTTCTTGTCACACAGTGATTACTTTTACATGTCGGTTCACTTCTGGTGGGTACGGATGTGCGTGCATGCATGCGTTTAAATGGAAGTCTTGAGCGCACATAGAACTGGTTCAAGCTCCAAAGCAATTCGGAACCCGGTCCAACTAGTTAATCGAGTCCAAGTATGTTATTATTAGGATTGGCAATGGGGTGGGTAGAGGTGGATACCACTATCCCCGTCCCCGATCCCCAAATCCAAATACATCCCCATCCCTTCCCCGATCCCCACCAGGGAATTATTTTTACTCTCTATCCCCTCCCCAAACGGGAAACGGGGATCCCCGTGGGGAATCGGGGATCCAACTAGAACAAACAACACACTTAGAGCTCTTTAAAGCTTCGTTTCTTAGCCTCTCAACACGACGCTATTTCATGAGTTTCCGACGTGAACAATATTTATCTGACTAGAACTATCGATTTGAGCTCTTCTTTCTACTAATCTTCTATCCGTGGTAAGTGAATTCAATTACTTCTATGTTAATTGATAGTGAAATTTAGTTTCTTTCTTTCTTCCTCACTTATGTATATATAGTACTCCTATATAATTTTCATTTATGTATATACACAAACGGGGCGGGACGGGACGGGGACGGACTCATACCCATCCCCTACCCATTCCCCATTTTTTTTAAAAAATAATCTCCATCCTTTACCCAATCCCCAAAAAATCTCTGAATCCCCAACCTATTTGGGGCGGGGAATAGAATGGGGCGGCCGAGATTGCCATCCCTAGTTATTATAGCACTAGTGTTTGTCCGTGTCTACAATACTGCGTACTCTCGGTTGGAATTGTCCGTGCCTATAGTACTTGTTAGTGGCTCAAACACTAAATCGATTCATTAATGTGTAGTATGTGATTCGCTTTTTGTTGGCATGAAAGAGAATTACCTGTGCTTACGGTACAAAACGACAGTTAGAATAAAAGAGTTTTCACTGGAACACATAGAGAGAGAGAGAGAGAGAGAGAGCTGTGAAAGGAGATGACAGTTGTGTGATTTAGGTGAAAACCTTGGGCACTTAACCAGAAAGTGAGAAAATGCACTACAGCCTTTGAATTAAATGAATCTGAGCCGTTCAAACAATTTGTCTCAACACCCTTGTGTTTTATTATATAGACAGCTAGATATGGCAATCCAATCCAATCCAATCCGCCCCGCCCCGATCGGGGCTAGTTTTGTTGTATATTTCGGGAGTCGGGTCAGGAGAGAATTGATGAGGCCAAGTCGGGGTTGGGTTGGCGTTACCCCCCGTTCAGGTACCCACCCCGGCCCGAAATTATTTTATGCATAAAAAACTATTTTTTTCTTGTATTTTTACTCTTACAAATAAAATACTACTCCGTATTAACTATTTCTTTCATTTTGCTTTTAGATAATAAATTTTGGTTAAATTATAATAGTTATTTCATAAAATTTTATTGTTTGTGTTCACTTATTTTAAAATCTAGAACACCTTTTCTCAATGAAAAAAAAATTTTGAGCGGGGACGGAGCGGGTAAACCCAATACCCGATAGGGGTGAGGCGGGGTACCCATAAATTACCTGGTGGGGGGCGGGGCTAAATTTTTGGGTCGGCATGTGGCAAAACCCGCCCCACCCCGTTGCCACATTTTTTTTTCCTTAGTTCTGATCGATTCACGGAAATTGATTGGCAACGTCTAGTTCTTTTCCACTATTGATTCATGGTCATCTCAAGGACTTAACAATTGGTCAGTATGTTAACGGTTTTTTGGCTTTTCGATACTGTTACATTGTGGCATACCGGTGGGAGGGAATCGCATGTGTATCGGCCGAGTTCCTGTTACGTATCGGTTCATTACCGATTCCTAGACCGATTGATTGACAGCAGGTTTTAACCGACACTTGACCATTACGGGTGGGTGTTTACGAGACTTTTAAATTTTTTTTTCCCTAAAAAAAAATGATTTTTTAAAAATACCCGACAGCAACAACTAATTCCCGTTACGAAAGGACGATGAAATCTAACCTCTAGGATTCACATCGGAAACTACTGATCTTAATTAAGGAGAGTTTTTTTCTTTTATAGGCAAAAGTTTGTTAAAAATGGGGAGAGAGGAAAGGGAAATTCAACACAGCCTATAAGGTCTAACACAGGAGTCTAAAAATAATACAAATCAAGCACGTCTGATACCCAAATATACAAACAAAGCTCAAGAAAAACAAACATGCCCAAGAGGACCCGCTCAACAAACCCAGACCCACAAAACCCTAACCCTCAACCTAGTTGCCACTGCACAAAATACCGTAGGCAACACAGCCCAAACCAGCACCACCACCTAACTGTCTCGCCGTTAAGCAGATCCAATCACTCCCAGATGTAGATGACCAGTGACAAGAAGGAATCCAACCGACCCACCAAGATAATGCAAACAGCCTATGACGATGGAGAGGAATCAATGATAGGGCAGTGGGAAGGAGAAACTGCCGCCAAAACGCCACCTCAAGGAGAGCCTATTTCCTGCACAATTACAACCAATCTCTCTCTCTCTCTTTAATTTTTTATAGCAGTATGCATTACTCATATTTTTGGGTAATCATAGTCCGGCCCGGCCCTTAGTGTTTCGAGGTTCTAGGCAGTATTTGAAAATGGAGCCTCTAATATATTAGTATATTATATAGTTGTTCGATAAAACAAGTGAATTAGTGTTGTAGTTCAGTGGCATAATTGTGTACCACCTCTTTGGTACCAGTAGGTCTTGAGTTTGAGGCTCTAAACAGTCATTTTGAAACAATTTTTGTACGACTTACCAAAAGCTCATTTAAAAAGGTGAACATGCCTAATTGAATTCGCGACTTTACCAGTAGGTCCTGAGTTCGAGGCTCTGAATAGTCATTTTGAAACAATTTTTTGTACGACTTACCAAAAGCTCATTTAAAAAAGTGAGCATGGCTAATCGAAATCGCGACTTTTACACTCATTGCACGCGCACCTAACCACTTTGCCACAATAGCCTACTTCAAATATTCTTCACATACATTATATTTAATATATTCTACTATTTCGGGGCCCAATTTTTTGGCTCAAAATGGGAGGCCCTAGGCGGTCGCCTAGTGAGCCTATGCCTAGGGCCGACCCTGATCATAGTTTCCCAAATCAGTTTGTATGCACCTCAGATTAATCATACAATTTCTCTCACACTCGTTCCACACAAACTATAGGGTTAGATAGTATTGAGAGTTCTTGTGAATTAGAGAGAATCGAAACCAAGACCTTAAGATAGGACAAAACAAGCTCCTAGGTCATAGACCTAAACGTCCAGGCCAACTCCTTGGGATTACCATTAAAGTTATTGGCTTAATAAATCATTTGATCTGATGTTTCTTCTTTTAACTCAAATCCCAGCAGGTCTCTCATTAAACATAAGCATATAGAGATATAACAGCTCTGGCTTCTTGTTTCAAACTTTTATTGCATAGTACGGCCACTCATATAAATAGCATCTTGATGAGTTCTGTTTTGAGTCTTTTCTCATAAGGTGTTCAAATAGCATTCAGCCCTCTTATTATCCTTGGACCATTTGCTCAGAGGAATTTGGACCAAAATGCATGTATTTCTTTTTCTTTTTTTCTATCTTTTTTTTTGTGTGTGTAAAAATGTACATACTCCCTTCGTACCTATTTAATTGTCCACTACATTTTTGCGTGCATTTTCAACGGCTTATATATCTCGACGTATATTGCCAAAAATATGCAATATAGATCTTGTTTGATAGATTCTAATTTTTTCTATAAGATAATTATTTTAAAAATATAAAGCGTAATATAAGTCAAGAGATATAAATCGTTGAAAATGCACACAAAATCATAGTGAACAATTAAATATGGACGGAGGAGTATTTACCACTTGTTGAAGCCAAAAACAACCACATATATAGGACCATGCAATTAATATGCACTGGTAGCATCCGTACATGGTGCTCTAGGTTGAGCCACAAGTTCTTATTTATTACCCAATAGCTAGCACAAATGTTCTCCTCCTCAAAAGGGACCACAAATATTGTCCATTAGCTCACCCTACTAACTGAACTTCACTCCTCTGGGACCTCACGACTTGTATATTAAATGAAAAAACTAGACGATTGGATCAAGTACCTATACATATTGTATTAAACTAATTCTTTATGAGGCCACCAGAAAAATTATTTTCAAAATTGTAAAATGGCTCGGATTATTTGTGTAAAACCCAAATTGGGCCCCATGGATGTGCACACGTGTTGGTGCCTATGGTCGGGGTGTGGTTTGAAATGCTAATAAAGCCTTTGATGATACAAAGTAATTAATTCTGACCAAATCTTTACTAATTGGTGTAAATAGACTAAACTGCAAGGCTCCATGGTGCGTGGGGTGTGTGGAATTTATCATTAGAAATCCCTAATATTGCAACATCATATCCCTACAAGCTAGGAGAGAAAGGACACTTTTCTTCTATCATGAGAAACTTAATGCATTCGTTCTGCCTTGGCAAAATTCAGAGAAACACATGAAAACAGTATGCAATCCACTCATTTACTGTCCATTCAATCAATTGTAGTAAGACCCAGATCTTGAAACCTAAAACAAGAAAGTGTGAGTCCTCCTCCTTATTGAATGAGATCCGAACTACTCCCCTAGTACTCTAAAAATTTGCTTTTTTTGGTTCTTAAAAGTTATTACTGTATTACTGTAATTATCTGGGCAATAAACAATGTGATCCGATATGATTGGTAAGAGCAAGTCTGGTCTTATAAATCCCAAAACCAACGGGGTATCTTCTACCATAGTACTCTAAAAATTTGCTTTTTTTGTTCTTAAAAGTTGCTCCGTATTACTGTATTAATTATCTAGGCAATAAACAATGTGATCAGATATTTTTGGTATGATTGCGTCGTGTCTACAGAGGTGGCCATCCCCAAAACAAATGGGTTATGGATTGAAGGCATGAAACTTTTTGTAAAATTGGCCACATTTGATCGGAAAAAGGGCAATAATGAACAAAAAGGGGTGTGGAACAACATTAACAGAAGTGATGCAAGGTACAACACAAATAGTATAAGGGATACGAGGGGAACAAACAAATTTAACTCAGTTGGAATTAGTAATGGTGAAGTAAGGCTGGATGCTTTTACTACTATGAAACCTTATGCTTAAACTGTTAAAGGTGGTGGCACGGGGACAGACACAGGGAAGGTTTTAGACAGCAGTGATCATGTGAGTTGGAGGATATCTTTAAATGTAGCTGGTAATGTATGGCTATTTCATAGTGCGGTGGCAAAATTACACAGGTTAATCTCAATTGATGATTTGAAGGTCCAGATGGCAAGAATGGGCTTAGATAATATTGATATTAAGGCGACGGGTGGAAGTCCAAGTAGAGAAGAAATAGAGAAAATGGTTAAAGAAATTTGTCTTCGAAGGTGGTTCTCTGAAACTAAACCATAGGATATATGGTCAAGCGGCGTGCGTTGGAAGATTTGTGTGGTTATGTTACTATGGAATTCCACTCAATGGATGGAGTAATAATTCTTTCAAATCTATTGGAGAATTATGGGGCTCTTTTATATCTACAGATGAATTGACATTGAAGATGACATCTTTTGCTAAGGCTAAAATTCTTATCGCCACTAGTATTTTCAAGAAAATTGACCAGTGGATTATCGTTGATGTCGAAGGAAAGAGCTACAAAGTTGCTTTTTTTGAACGACAAAGAAAATTTTAGGAGTATTAATCTTTGAAAAAGATACAAAGACTAAAAGGAAAAAGAGCTACTCTCTCCGTCCCAATTTAATTGTCCCTCATTCAATTCTAACCAGCTAAAAAATGAGTTATATCTGTAAATCGATCCGTAATGAATTTCATATCGATTATGGATCTTGTTTGACAGATCTCGATTAGTTCTATAATACAATATTTTTGAAATATCATAAAATATTATAAATTACAATATATAGTCAATTGAAAAGTGGCACGAACTTCCAAAAAAGACAATTAAATTGAGATGGAGAGAGTACCAAGTTAAGGTGATGGAATATCTGTGTGACCAAACTCATGAAGCGGAGAAACAAATTCCTAATGCCTAGATTTTTTCTCAAATACAGAAGAAGAATTAGAGGAGGAGGAAGAGCATAGTGATGAGGTGTAACAAATAGTGGCTGATTCTATAACGATCTGCTCCAGCTAACTTGCTAACAATTCATCTAACCACACGGCTCAAAAGGTTAATCTCAAGTTATACAGTAGCTGGTGGGTGTTTCCTTATAAACCATTTCATTTCTCAACTATTTTCCGATGTGGGACTTAGCCATATGGTGGGTTCTCACAATCTCCCCACCGTATGATGCAACATTCTCATTGCATTGGCCCAACAACCTTCCCCTAGTGGTCATGATGTAACACTTAGTTCTGTACTACACAATCAGTGTGCTTGTACCAGATTCTAGAGGTGGCCACCACCATATAGATCAGGGTTGTTCTCTGATACCAACTGTAATGGCCCGCCCCAGTTGACCTGCTAACCATTCGCCTAACCATGCGGCTCAAAAGATTAAGTTCAAGTTATACAATAGCTGGTGGGTATTAATTTCCTTATAAACCATTTCATTTCTCAACTATTTCTCGATATATTTCTCTGGGGGATCTTATATTATAGAGGGTGATGTGCAAGCGATGATTAATATGCTGCAAGGAAAGCGTCAGATTAAAGCATGTCTGGAGGTCGTAGTTAGAGATATTTTATCTTTTGTTAGTCGTTTTCAGTCTTGTTCTTTTCATTTTATTCCACAAGATGGTAATAAGGTGGTTAATGCTTTAGCCAAACATGTCCTATCTTTAGAGGCCCCTTTAACTTGGAAACGGGACTTTCCGAGCTAGGTTCAGAGGGAAGCTTCCTTTGATGTTTCTGTTATGCAGTAATTAATAATAACATTATCAATTGGGAAAAAAAAAAAAAACTATTTCCCGATGTAGGACTTAGCCATAGGGTGGGTTCTCACAGATTCTGACAAAGGGACGAAAGATAATGACATACAAAAAGAAGTAGTTGATGAAAGGAATTCAGAGAAAGGACAAAAATTTGGTGTTGCGGGTTAGCAAAACAAATGGGTCCTTCATTTGATGTGGAACTTAATGATGCCAAGCTTAATACAGCCCAAAGGAGTGGATTCTGCCCATTGAGAAAACTCCTTAGCAATCTGCGGGGTTGAACCTAACCTTAATAAGGTTAACCTTGAGGGGAAAATTTTGTTTGTGGTTGACTTTGAACTCTCGGAGCCTATTCTGGATAATGGGGATGGCGGAATTATTGCAAATGATACAACCCAAACCTTGGATGAAACTGGTGTTGCAAAGTTTGACAATAGCTTTTAGAATCTTTCATAAGTGAGTTTTATAAATAATGAGGATGTGGTTGATTCTTTAGATGGTATCCAACTATTTGTGTATCTCAAAGCAGATGCAGAGGTGAAAGAGGTTAAGAATTCTGAGAAAGGAAAATGAAAGTAGAAGTCGATTGAACAAATCTTACGCATTCCTAAAACCAACAAAAAATGACGAAAAAAGAAGCAAAGTTGTGTTCCACCGTTGCAATTGCTACTTTACCAATTTCTTCTAAAAGCATCAGTAGGACCCACCTTGATGAGGCTCAAGCTGTGAAAGACCAAGATCGGATCCCATTGGATCTTCTAAGATGCTCATCATATCTTAAATTTTCTATAATCTTACATGTACAGGTACACAATATGAACGAGTTTAGATATGTAAATTGGGTTCCATGACCCAACAAAACTCAATGTTCAACTATACTAATAACTCAAAGTTTAGATATGTAATTTCTCGTGAAGATAAGCATATTGACGAGTTCCAAAAATGAACGAATCGAGCTAAAAATTTAACAACCATAAATATCAGGGACCCGGTAGCATCCTTAGCCAAGCGAGTGCCAAGCGGCATCCGGTCGTTCACGACTCGGATTGAATCCGAGTGCATACAAATTTGAATCGTTCATTACTTAATCAAGATTCAAGTCGTCGATTTCCAAAATGAACAGTCTCTTGGCACCCCTGCCAAGCATCCCCGCTTGAAAGCATCTCCCAATCCAAATACCGCAGCGCAAAAGGGTGAACCGCCGCCACTGTGGTTAAAAGCCAAATGGCAGAGATAAGCCAACTCCTTATTGGAGGGATTCTCAAAAGTTCATCTTTTGTCTTTGTCACACAGTGATAACTTACATGTCGGTTCACTTTTGGTGGGTACGGATGTGCATGCATGCATGCGTTTAAATGGAAGTCTTGAGCGCACACGGAACTGGTTCAAGCTCCAAAGCGATTCGGAACCCGAGTAATCGATCGACGTTGAGAGACGCGCGCGAAACTACTCCTAGTTTAATTGTTCCTTGGATGCCTTTTCTCTTTTTTTCTCTCGTAGCCTCGTGCTTCAATATTTTCCTAGTATTTGGTCTTACCCTCAATGTATTTATGTATTATTTGACAAGTTTTAATAAATTTTATTGCCGAACAAAAAAATTTGATAGTCTATTTCTTGCACAATTGCAACCACTGATGATACTTTCTCTCTCTCTCTCTCTCTCTCTCACTTATGGCAGTATGCTTATTAGTCATATTTTTTGGGTAATCCAAGTTTCCCGATTCAGTTTGCGGAAAACTCAAATTAATCATACAACTCCTCTCACACCCATTTCACACAAAATATAGGGTTAAATAATATCAAGAGTTCCTGAGAATTAATGAAAGTCGAGCATGAGACCTTAAGATACGGAAAAACAAGCTCCTTGGTGTTACCAACAAAGTTATTGGCCTACCCAATAGATCATTTGATGTTTCTTCTTTTAACTCAATTAATCCCAGCAGGTCGATCTCTCAATAAACATAAGCATATAGAGATATCTAACAACTCTGGCTTCTTGTTAGTTAACTGTTTCAAACTTTTATTGGATAGGACGGCCACTCATATCACTGAAATAGCATCTTGATGAGTTCTGTTTTGAGTCTTTTCTCATAAGGTGTTCAAATAGTATTCAACCTCTTGTTATCCTTGCTTGGACCATTTGCTCAGAGGAATATTTTGGACCAAAATGTAATTCTTCTTTTCTTTTCTTTTCTTTTTTTTCTTTTTTTTTGTAAAAATACATATTTACCACTGGGGTTGAAGCCAAAACCACCTCATAGGACCATGCAATTAATATGCACCGGTTGCATCCGTACCGTACGAGTACTATTTAATACCCCTCCATAAATGTGATTCATCCCTTATTAATAAATATCCCCACTATCCAATCCCTCATTCTTACATAATACCCTCAAATCTAATCCCTCATCCAAACGACCCCACAAGTCCTTATTTATTGCCCAACAGCACAAAAGTACTCTTCCTCAAAAAGGACCACAAATATTGTCCATTAGCTCACCCCACTGAATTTCACTCGTCCAGGACCTCATGATCTGTATTAAAACTGGACGATTGGATCAAGCACCTATATACATATTGCATTAAACTAATTTTTTTTGAGGCCGCCGGGAAAATTGTTTTCAAAATTGTTAAATGGCTCGGATTATTTGTGTAAAATCCCAGATTGGGCCCCAAGAATGTGCACACCTGTCGGTGCCTGTGGTTGGGTTGTGGTTTGAACTGCTAATAAAGCCTGTGAATAGACATGGTAATTAATTCTGACCAAATCTTTACTAATTGGTGCATGTGGTGTGTGGAATTTATCATTAGAAATTGTTAGAAATCCCTAATATTGCAACATCCCTACAAGCTAGGAGAGAAAGGACACTTTGTTTTCTATCATGAGAAACATAATGCAGTCATTCTGCCTCGGCAAAACTCAGAGAAACACATGAAAACAGTATGCAATCCACTCATTTACTATCCATTCAATCAATTGTAATCAGACCCAGCTCTTGAAACCTAAAACAAGAAAGTGTGAGTCCTCCTCCTTATTGAATGAGATCCCAACTACTCCCCTAGTACTCTAAAAATTTGCCTTTTTTTTTTCTTCTTAAAAGTTACTATTACTGAGTGCTCTCTCCTCTTTCAATATGGCGGTCCCCTACCCACCTGCCCATCCCTAGCTCTTCTTCCCTTCACCCCCCAGTTTACCAAGGCAGCCCATAGAAAACAACAATCATCTCTCTCTCTCTCTCTCTCTCTCTCTCGGGAATTGGTTTTTGCTTCTAGGTTAGAGGGGAGCTCCAGCTTCATTCTACCTTGTGTTTATTTTTCAGTTTTCTTCTTTGGTCCATGGTAGCAGGTACATGAAAAAACTTTATCAATAGCCATGAAGGCACTTAGATTCTCCCTTCTACTATATACCACCACCATAGTTATTACCCTTCTCCATCTTCTCTCTCCAGTTGTCTGCTTCAGTCATAAACCACCTTCAGACACAACTCGGGTAATTCTTCAACTCTCTCTCAAGATAAATAAGTGTTTACATTCTCATAAATTTATTTTTATGTGTACGGTATGCACTCTCTATATCGTTTGCAATTCATAGCAGTTGTATAAAAGTTCCAAAAATTTCACTAAAGTCGTATATCGACACAAAACTCATAACATACGTTGCGAATTCAAAGGTTATGATTCCAGTATTGTTAGATTTTATCACATATCGCTTATTTAAGTTACCCAAGTTTAGTTAATAAAATCTAGAGGTTACTCAGCCTATAGCCAATTAGTTATAGCTTAGAACCTTCCAAAAAATCTAACATGGTGCCAGAGCTAGGTCATGGTGGCCTGACATCTCGTGGGAAAGTCTCTGTCATCTCTGTCGTCTGAGTCAATCATTCAGCTCCTGGTCTCATGGTTTGTCGTCTCCACGTGTATCCTGACTGCACGCATGAGAGGCGGCTTTAGACTTTATCCCACATAGCTTATCTAAACTACCCAAATTTGGTTAATAAAATCTAGAAGTTATTCCACTTATAACCAATTGGTTTTAAGTTACACAATGTACATGTATTGTAAATTTTCTTAAATTCCATCTACGTACATAGGTAATTTTGGGGTGTTTTGTACAGGGTTTACAATTTGAAGAGAAAAAGAGACTGGGTTCAACACCACCGAGTTGTCACAACAAGTGCAACCAGTGCCACCCTTGCATGGCGGTGCAAATACCAAGCCTACCGAGTCACAACCAGCTGGAACCGGGTCGAAGCCGAGTCAACCACAACGACTACATCGACTCATCGGCATTACCATTAGCTACTGCCAGTTACAAGTACTCCAATTACAAACCTCTTGGTTGGAAATGCAGTTGTGGTGACCACTTCTTCAACCCTTGATTGTGAAAAGCCTGTCCTCTCTCTCCAGTTGACTAGAGGATTCAGTCCAAATTTTTGAAAAGAGGCTCTGGGTTCCAAAATTCTTCTCACATTTTCTGGAGTTATAAGGAGTTTGGCGTAATTTATTTATTTTGGCTTTTTTTTCTTTCTGAACTTCTCGGTTTTGCGTCAAATTTATGTATTTAAATTAATTATGCCTCTTAGTGAGAGGAACTTAGAAAAAAAAAAAAAAGAACGGAAAAAAGGTAAAGAAAATCACTAAGGCCAAAAATAATCTAAAACAGACAGATTCTTAGATTATTTTTGTCTTTTCTAAACCTTTTTCAAGTTTGACCCAGAAATTTTAGCTTCTCTTGTTCCCTCATTGAGGTGAATAAATTATGTACCAAATTGAAGCAAAATTGACAAAGCTCAGAAAAGAAATAAAAAAGCCAAAATAAATAAATCAGGCAAACCCAAGAAACTCTAAAAATAAAATAAAATAAAAAGTGGAGGGGGTGGCAAATTTTATATATGTGTTTAGTTTGCAAAACCTTGTAATATATAGTGTGTGTGATTTTTTGGTACTTTTTTTTTATTTGGATTAATCTTGGAATAGGGTACCCCTAGACTTGATGTAGGGACAAGAAACATTAAATAGATTTTGGAATTTCTGTTTGCTTGCATTATTGTAATTATTGTAGAGATTGTGTGCAAGTTGTAATTGACTTGCTTGGTGCTATGTGTTGCCTTTGTAAATAATGAGAAGTTTCTATGTTACTTCTTTTGGAACATGGAACAGTAGAGTATTGGTTTTGGACCGGACCATCCTGTGAATCCTCTTTTTTGGAATTTTTTGAGCTCAATGGTTGGAATCGTTCATTTTTAAAATTCTATGAGGACACCATTCGTGTTAACAAAAATTGTGTTGATCAGATATCGTTTAATATGCATGGTGATTCTTTTTCTTGCTCTACTTTTTCAAACAGAAAAAAGAAATTTTATTAATCGATTTTGGAACATACAAGGATGATTAAAAGGAGCGGAGAAAAACAACATCACAAAGCGAAGGTAACATCCCAACCAAGTTGACACTTTGTTGATTCCGTCCTCTGTTTCTTCAAGTGGAAAGAGTTAACTGCCACTGTGAATGAAAATAAAAGGCAAGACGAATAAAAGTTAAAAAAAAAAATCTATTTGTCCAATTCCTCTATTGATTTTTTAGGTAAAAGTAAAAAAAAAATTTACTTGTCCAATTTCTCTTTCGAGACGAATAAAATATTTGGATAAATTGAATTAGAACTCATTTGGGATAATAGTTTCTTTAATTATTTGGTTCAAGCATTTATTTGCAATGTTAGTGTGAGTACTAGAGACGGAGCTAGAATTTGGGTGGGTGGGTGGGTGGGGGGAGGGGGGGGGTTTGCATTGTTAGTATGAGTACTGGAGATGGAGTTAGAATTTTGGAAGGGGGGGGGGAGATGGAGCTAGAATTTTTTTTTTGGGGGGGGGGGGGGCGGGGGCGGAATATACACAATCAAAAAAATTATTTGATGATAATTTTTTTTTCAACGTAAAAGTAGGATTTTAAAAAATTGTAGGGGGACTAGCTCTCCTGACTCCATCCTTGAGCGTGTGGAGATCTCAGTGATGGCAGCAGCGTGAGGGATTTGGAGGGGTGTTTGCATGCAGTTAGCTCTTAGCTAGCTGTTTTTCTTTTCCTCTTGTTTTTTCTATTGTAATGATAGAAAACTTTGAGAGGCGAAGATGGAGGTTAAGTTTTTGCGAGAGCAGTAGTACGAGGGTATTGTAAACTCTTCGAGACTCTATCTATATATGATTTTCTTTTCCTACTGTATTCTACTGATTTCATTTTTTATCGTCGTGATGCTTGAAATAATTTTTGCTGATCAAAAAATATATATAAATTTTGTTAATAAAACTCATTCGTGTCCGCCCCTGCTCCCAAAAATTTGTTGACAAAATTTATATTGATTAGAGAAACTATTATCAATTAATACGCATAATCAATTATTCATTAGGTTGCAATAAATTGAGATAGCGAGGGTATGGTCATGAAATGATACGAACCCACCATGGCCACTTTGATTGATTAAGGAAAGAACATACTAGAGTACCTAATAGTCCACACCACTTTGATTGATTACTGCCATGACAGCGACTGACAATCTCATTTGCTACATAAATCAAACCTGTGATAAGTATAAACTTGCAAGTTGGTCCGGTTGGTTGGATCTTTATTCCAAATTTATTAAGATTTCGAGTTCAAAACTTGGTGTACACTAGCTAAACTTACTGACCTTCTAACTTGTATTATACTAGTGTGGTAGCGCCGGGGGCAAACACGATGCGTGCATGTGCAAGCGATGAGGATGCTATCATATAACCAATCTTTTAAACGCAAGACATAGAGGTTTATGGTGAAATTAAAGAATGCATTCTTACCTAAGTTCCTTTCTTTAACCTCCAAATTGGCAATCACCGTTCTTTTTCCATGATAAAGTACCCTGGTTCTCGATATACAATTGAAGGAGAAGTTGTGAATTACTCTGCCAAGAGAGTTCACCATTGTAGGATGTTAGCAGGAGCCGTTATGGAACGTGGGTTCTCAATTAATTGGATGCAAATTCTTTTCTACCCTTAAAGTTAGAAAGAGAACATAGTACTATTTTCTACTTTTTTTGGAAGGGTATTTTGGGACTTCAAAAAGCCTTCAACATGAAAGTGACCTCAAGAGTTGCGCTCCCTTTATATATTAAAAATAGATAAACGAATTTCTTGTCATTCCTAAAATACCGGCCATAACTATTCTTCGTTCTCTCTTGGCCGATCTGATGTATTAATATTACTGATTTTCACATTCACCTTAAGAGTACGGTTAATTAATAATTTGAAGAATGTGAAAGTCACTCCCCTCGTATATTTTGAAAGATAAGGAGAATATATTGGTAGGTTAAAGTACCCGAATGATTGGAAACTTTTTGTTTTAAGTTTCAAAATACCAAACTGGTCAGATAGAACTCCTTTCCCAAAAGAACAACAATGGATTCAGCAGAAACCAGAAAGAAGCCCCATGTGGTATGCGTTCCCTACCCATCACAAGGCCACGTCACCCCCATGATGCACCTATCAAAGCTCCTCCACTCATGTGGCTTCCACGTCACCTTCGTCAACACCGAGTTCAACCACAGGCGCCTGATCCGGTCCAAAGGGACCGAATCGGTATCTGGCCTGCCGGGATTCCGGTTCGAGACTATACCCGACGGGCTTCCCCCGTCGGATCAGGACGCGACCCAGGACGTCCCGGCGCTGTGCGATTCGACCCGGAAGAACTGCTTGGGTCCGTTTGTGGAGCTGCTGAAGAGGTTGAATTCGACGGCGGGTTTGCCTCCGGTTACTTGTGTGGTGTCGGATGGCGTGATGAGCTTCGGGATAGAAGCGGCTGAGGAAATTGGAGTACATGAGGTTCAGTTTTGGACTGCTTCGGCTTGTTCCTTCATGGGGTATCTTCATTACAGGGAACTCATCAAAAGAGGAATTTTTCCATTTAAAGGTACTATTCTTGGACATAAAATTTTTCAAGTTCACTTGATCGATCATGATCCAGTTCAAAATATGTTGGTCTCACTGTTGTAGGACTCCCAAATTGTTACTCTCCCCGTCGAGAAATTTTTCAGTGCCGGGTGGGCACGGGCCACGTGGTGCCTGTGCACCATCTCGGCCGTCCAATAAAGTTTTGGACGGTCCAGATCTGTTCGGCTGCCGAGGGGTATTTTAGTCATTTCACACTTTAAAACAGCCAAACGAATCTAGGCGGTCCAAAAGTTCATTGGATGGCCGAGATGGTGAACGGCACCACATGACTCTGCCCACCGGACGCTGAAAAATTTCTCCTCCCCGTCCCATAATTTCGATTCCCTACTAAAAATCGGGCCATTTTTTCACTGAAACGAAAGTTTGTGTGCCTTTTTTGATATTTCGAGCATCCATTTAAATATCTCAATTAGTTATTTACATCAGTGCAAAATTATTTAAAAATTAAGAACGAGATTACTTTTGTATTCAGAAATGGCACGATTTTTTTTCCTTTTTGACAAAAATGAGAAGTAGTATTGATATAAGTCTAACGACACTTGCAATATAGAATTCATCACAAATATCGGAACGATATGATACAGTGAGCTAAAATTAGGGAATGGAGCAATACATCTAAAACGACCTTGTCAGTCAATTGGAGTAGTTTGATTCTTTTGGTTACTGCACTTTGCCCCTTCTAAATCAATCAATTCTCGTTTTGGGCGCTTAAGTTTGTGTTTTGAATTCGGCTAATGAACTATTCAATTTTCCTAGTATCATCCAATTGCATGCTATGCGACCCTGTAATCGTCAAATTAGCTAATGAAAGTACCATGTAGCATTAATGTGACCTAAACAGGTGAAGACCCTTCGCATTATGTGAACTTCTCGTTAGTGAGCATATTGTCGAATTAATTGGACTAAATACTGTACAAAGCTACTCCATCTCATAAGGGACCAAAGTGATAATTTTTAAACTTGTTACACTAACGTGGAAAAGTCATAGTATAAGGAGCACAATGTAATTTAGTTTCTAGTTGTCGGGCATATATATATATTTTTTTTTTTTTTGGATCCGCACAGCATATATAGTTTTTTTTTGTCAATATTGTATACATCAGTAGATGTTAGTAGGTTAGTCCACAAAGATAGAATTTCAGATGCTATTCATAGCCCTGAATTCCAAACCTCTCAGATGGAGCTTGAACCCTGATCCTTTCATTAGTGGATTTTCCCATCCCTTAAGTTTCATTTGGTTAGACTTGCATGTTTCTATTTCACATCAAAAGAGGCTAAGGTATTTTTTTTCTTGGAAAATAAATGGTCTCAATTCGCAAGTTTCTGTTTTGATCAGCAAAATTGCCAAGATATGGTTATAATTGGGCGCCCCATGGTTTTAAATTATTGTATCGGGAAGCATAACGGTATCAATGATATAGCCATATATCGGCTGATACGTAAGGAAATAACGGTATGAAGGTCCAAAATCCCGTTACGTAACTGCTGATATGGTACGTAACAGCAGTTATTTAAAACCTTGGTGCTTCCCATCTATTTTTTGCATCATGTTCACCTCCTTCAAGCCCTACAAACTAAGGTTAAGGACAAAGAGCAGTCTACACAAGTGTTCGGAAATGATTGTGGTAGTAATAGATGTATAGACACATAGCTACCAAAGCTGAAGCATCTGATCATTTTAAATTTGTGAAATCTACCGAATAAAAATGTCAAATTTTTTCATGTACCTTTAGATGAGAACTTCATGAGTGATGGTACTCTGGATACTCCTATCGATTGGATACCGGGCATGAGAGACATACGGTTGAAGGACCTCCCGAACCACCAATCCCAACCACATCATGTTCGACTTCATGGGAGAAGAGGCGCAAAATTGCTTGAAGTCTCCCGCGATCATCTTCAACACCTTTGATGAATTCGAACAAGAAGTTCTAGAGGCGATCGCGTCCAATTTCTTCCCCCGCATTTATACAGTAGGGCCACTTCACTTGCTGTGCAGCAAGCACGTGACTGACACTCGAATCAATTCAATAAATCCAAGCTTATGGAAAGAGAACTCGGAGTCTCTCCAGTGGCTAGACCGAAGAGAGCCTGAATCAGTCGTGTACGTGAACTACGGGAGCGTGACGGTAATGAGTGGGGAACACTTGAGAGAGTTTGCTTGGGGCCTTGCAAATAGCAATCATCCATTTTTATGGGTGATTAGGCCTGATATTGTGGTTGGGGATTCGGCTATATTGCCTGAAGAACTTTTGGAAGAAACTAAGGATAGGGGTTTGCTAGTGAGTTGGTGCCCCCAAGCCGAAGTGCTGTCACACCCGTCGGTTGGTGCATTTCTGACACACTGCGGGTGGAATTCAATGATGGAAACAGTATGTGGAGGCGTGCCGGTGATCTGTTGGCCTTTCTTTGCTGACCAACAAACGAATTGTCGGTATGCGTGCACGCGTTGGGAGATCGGAGCGGAGGTGGATCATGATGTGAAGCGCGAAGAAGTCGAGGCTCTTGTCCGGGATATGATGGACGGGGAGAAAGGGAAGGAAATGAGGAGCAGAGCCAAGGAGTGGAAGATGAAGGCTGAAGAAGCTGCTAATGTTGGCGGATCATCTTACAGCAACTTGGATAGATTCATTAAGGAGGCTCTTCATTATGTGGAGTAACTAATGAATGGATTACCATTTCAACAAACAAATGAGGATTTGGTCTGCCTTTCTCCTTTTTTCCTATTTCAATGAGATGGGTGGTGAGCTTCGGATCCATTGGCTATGACACTGTCCCTTTGGTAATCTTCCTTGACGATGCATTGGCGTTCCCTTGGGCAGACGCCTCCTTGCTGAGAGGTTTTAATAGAAATTAGAAGCTCAAAACGAATTTCATCACTACTATGATACGATGCATCGGGTTAAACAAAGCATCCAGTTAAACAACCAAACGGCTACCCAAGCGCTTCAACGGACACTCCCTCCGACTCCCTTCCATCTTCATCACCACCCTTCAATTCAATCTTCCATTGAACCTCCCTGTACAGCCAAAGTTCCAGCCGCCAAAAAAAAATTGTGTAGTAAGTTCAATCTTTTCCATCCTCTGTTCCTCCATCTTCATCTTCATTGGTTGTAAGCAAATACTACATCGGCAGAAACTTTATTCACAAATTTTAGTTCGACCAACATATGTATAGCCCTGTTTTCTAATGGATGTAAACAGATTGCACACCAATTGTTCGATAGAATTACTCAACATTTCTTGGTGTTGGATTTAAGGGGTTTCTCTCCCCTTGGAACAAAATTCGCTTTTATTAACTACATTAGCCGATAGGATGAGCGAAAGCATCCTATACCAGAAAGAATCGGGCAACAGTGCAAATCTTCTTGGATTTAACTAACTGTTGTCGGGTTTGTGTTCTACGACAAATGTGATTTGTTTGAAACAGGTTACTAGATGAAGGTGGTCTTGGTATTTAGATAAGAACATGCATTCTCCTTGTTCATGTTAAGTGGATAGGTGTAGTATGCTAACAATGTGAAAAGAAGCTTCAAGAGTATGTAGGATATTATGGCTTGGGGTAAAGTTTTAAAATATGGTGTTGGTGTAGTTTTGGCAAAGGAGATCGAAGTTTACATGGGCTACTACTACTCCACTATGAACGTATATAAACCATTTCACATCCTTCTATTCTTTTCGAGGGGCCAATCTTACTACTGATGGAAGAGGATGCAACGAAGTCGGGATTGAGGCCTGAGGAAGAAGAAATCCCAGTGCAAATTAGAAATGGGTAAATGTGTAGGCCAAACGGCATCTATAGTGCAGTTAGGTGCCGGGGGAAATGAGGTTAAGAGTTCAACTCCCCTTTAAGGTGTCAATCTAACTATTCTAACACTATTGAATTTCACCGATAAAAAACAAGGTGTATAATCTTTTCTTACAGTTATAAAGGTTGCAGGCATGTAAGAGCTTGACTAAAGTAGATTGTCGACCTGTCATGCCTAAAAAAATTAGACAATTAGAAAGCTTGTACTATTAGTTAATGAGACTTTGCATTCATACTTCTGTCCGACACTAATTCTTATGAACAAGTGCAGAACTCCTTAGAATTCAAACGTTGTTGTGATATAGTTTCTTCTTAGTTACCATCATCATGTATCATGCTTAATCGTTTGCTTTATTGAGAAACTACTACTTAATCTTATACCTTTTTTAGGGCTGATTGCACAATGCATCTATATTAAACCCTAAAATATTGGCTTGCTCATGATTCAGTTCTTGCCAAATTGAGAGGTGATATTGCATACAACACGGGCATTGTGCTGATATGTATTTGGTCACTCAATCATCAACTATTTAATTGTTTTCCAAAGAATTTGCATGTCCAGGATTAGAGTAATCTCAGATTATGCAAAAATTCTTCCGTATTCTTATTGATTGTGAAGATGGGTTATCGTCATTGTGCTTATTCATCGAGTAATTTCCTTTACTTCTTCTTTCATGTTGCTATGTGAGTTTAATACGTTTGCGGATTTTGGATTTCTGAAAAGATTTGTGGAAGGGATAGAAAAGTGAAGGGAATTGATAGGGCAGAAACAAGAAGCAGCGTGTGTAAGTTCATTTGTTTTCTTTTAGTTGGCTTAGGAACATAAGAAGACCACTACTCTTACCTTCAGAACATACTATTGTTTATCCCGAAGTTTACAAAGTTCTTCTCCATCTTCTTATTTATTGCCCACCCACTATGGTTACGGGAAGTACGTGCTTGTGAGCGTCCAAGCGTGAAATATTTCTAAACTTAGTCTTAGCATGTTACGTTGGAAAGTTAGGTTTGTGCACGGGGACATCTCCCACGCACTTATTTATTTGTATTGAATATTGTGTAATATTCCGTATGATGGTATAACTTATTTTGCAACTTGCAATCAAATGTCATTAGTGGACATCAATAGATTTTCTATCCCTCATTTGTGTGAACGTTTGAAAATCAAGCTGTTACGAAATTCTGTTTTTTGTTTTCCAAATAATTTTAGGACTAGAGAATCCGAGTGTCCAAGTGGGGTATGCGTGTTGGATACATGTTAACACCCTCACCCAAGATTGATTGTCCGCTATGGGTACCTATCCCTTTACAAGAGTCCATATAACATATCACATGGATACAAGAGAAGGCAACATGGCTTCTCTTAGACCTTTCTCATGTGCACACTCGAAGGAAATCATGCACCAGCCATTCCTAATTTTGGAGTATCCCAGGGACAGGTTAGGGGAGCAATGTTTGATTGAAGTTCTTCTGAGCTTTTGAGGTTTCAAGTTGCCTAGGCAGTAGGCAATAATAATCCTATCCAGTAGCAGAAACATAGAAAGAAAAAAATGCAAGAAGAATTGAAGACAAACAATTTTAACCATTTGAGGATATGGAAGAATGTTCAAACATTAGTAAAACTATAGATGAAATGTTTTGTTACACTACATTCTCTTCTTTTTCTTTTTCTTTTTCTTTCCTTTTTGTGTTCTTGGAGATGCATATTCTGTGACTCTCGAGACTTAGCTTCCCTCTTCTCATCACTTGAAAAAGAGGCCAAACATCACAGTTGAACCAAGAAAGATGACCATGATCTATTTATCAAATCTACGTACTATATCCTTGAGAGTTCAACCATTTCAATGACTAAAAAACAAGTGAGATCACTATTTATTATAACAAGGTATGACAAACCTTTTGCGTGCAATGTACGTGCACTTATACTAGTGAAAATGAAATGACCAACTAACTTTGCCTTCCTAGATGAAGATTGGTAAATCTGTACTAATAATCGGATCTTGACATCAATAATATTTCATAGCAGAAGTCAAATGCGAAACCACAGATTACCTTGAGAGTTAACAATGAAAGAGAAACAACAAAAAGACTCCAGCATTAGCGATGGGGCGATTTGGGGGACATGGCTCGATAGGGTTCTCTAGCTGATTTCTGCTGAATCATCCTTCACATCTCGAACTCCTCCATCCCGATGGCTTCTTCTGGTAAGAATTTCGATGCTCTTTTTCCACCGTTAGGGCTGTCTTCTTCTACCTCTGCTTCGAAGTTAGGGTTTCCTCATAAATCGGTTTCAATGCTTTCAAATAATTCTCTACATTGTGGTTCGATTCCTATTATGGTTAATGGTTTTGGTACTAGTGTTGATAATCAAGGGGTTTCTAGTTCTGTGGGTTGTGTTAATCTGATTGATTTTCTGGAATCTGTTTCTGTTCCGAACTCTGATCATCTTGCGAATCAAGTGGATGATGCTATTTCAATTAACCAGATTACGGAGCTGAATACGGAGGTTAGGGCACTTAGGGCTGAACTTGATTCGAAGAATAAGTTGATTAAGTCTATGAATGGTTCTGGTTTTGTTTTACCTGGGGGTATGGAGATGGGACTTTCTGGGAAAGATAAAGTTGCCCCTACTGGTGTTAGTAGTAGTAGAATGCATTTCCAGTATTTTCCTCCTATGGTGGAGGGGGAAAGGATTACAGTATCCCCACCTAGTGCTGTGGAAGCACAAGGGGCTGTGAAATGGAAGGATTGTTTGGTTGGGC
Organism: Rhododendron ovatum; assembly: GCA_019656835.1. Classification (NCBI taxonomy): domain Eukaryota; kingdom Viridiplantae; phylum Streptophyta; class Magnoliopsida; order Ericales; family Ericaceae; genus Rhododendron; species Rhododendron ovatum. The sequence goes on from CM033800.1 coordinate 8,547,738, forward strand.
ATTTTGTGGATAAGAAGATCCCCTTCCTTGCTGTTCCCTCTGTTGCTTTCAAGAAGTGGGCTGATTATGATCTAGTTGATGTTCTTGCTAATGACAAGGGTTTCTACTTCTTCCAATTTGGGTTAGAAGGTGCTTGTCGACAAATTGTTGAATCAGGACCATGGCACTTTAGTGGTCGATTGATGGTACTTCAGATATGGCATCCTGATATTGAGTATGAGAAAGAGGGATTGGCAAAGCTACCTATCTGGATTCAGCTTTATAATGTTCCTCTACAGTTTTGGACTGTTGAGGGCTTAAGCTACATTGCTAGCTCTGTTGGTAAACCCCTTTATGCAGATGAGTTGACTGAAACTGCTAAGAGAATTAGCTATGCAAAAATTTGCATTGAAGTTGATGTCTCTGCTTCTCTACCGCATTTAGTGGACCTTCTTACTGCATCTGGGAAGAAGGTATCCATTGCTATTAAATACCCTTGGCGACCTATAAAATGCAATTCTTGTAGGGTGTTTGGCCATTTTGAGTGTAGCCAAAAGGTGTTACAGCCTCCTGTGCAAGTAGTTAACATCCCTGATAAGGGACTGACTGCTCCTAAAGGGAGAGTATGGGTTGTGAAACAAGGAGGGGGAGACTCTGTCCTAAACCCAGTGACGGTTTTTGAGCCTACTGTAATCATGCCAACTTCAACTGTTAGGGAGCTTCCATGTTCTAATCAATTTGAAGCTTTACAGTTGGGGGACTCTACTATTGACACTTCTGAAGGGGTTATGGTTGTAGAGGTTGCTAAGGTGAATTTGGGTTCTGGTGATTTAGTTCTTCAGGACTCCTTGGTTGGTGCTATTCATGGGTTTGATCGTAGTTCAAGCAAGGGTATGGAGATGGTTCAGGATGGTACTCTACCTGATGTTCTTGGGGAGGGTATGGCAGATCCTGATGCTTTTTTCCAAGCTTTGACTTCTAAGGAAATGGAGAACATTCATAAGCCTAATGAAGGGAAGAACCCTGGGGCAGCTAAGAGAGGGAGGAAACCTAAGCAACAATGATCAAGTTCTCTTCCTGGAATGTTAGGGGTCTAAACAATCCCACTAAACAAGGTGAGGTTAGGAAGTTTATTCATTCCAATAGATTGTCTTTGATGGGAATTGTTGAATCGAAAATTAGACAGGAAAATATGGTAGGTGCCATGAAGAAGTGTTTGCCTGATGGTTGGGCTTTTGTTCACAACATTGGGACAGGTTCTGTTGCAAGGATAATTGTGGTGTGGGATACTCAGGGTCCAAAGGTCAGTGTGTTAGCTTTCTCTGATCAAATGATGTTACTTTCTGTTCAAGTGGAAAATAGATTTTTTGCTCTCTCTGTTGTTTATGGTTTTAATCAAGTAGGCCCTAGAAGGCAGCTTTGGGATGATCTAAGGTCTGGGTTTGCTTCTATTGGTGACCAACCTTGGATTGTTATGGGAAATTTCAATGTAGTTAGATGGCAGAATGAGAAGTCTAACTCTAGTTACTTTGATGCTAATGCTACAAGGGAGTTTAATAGTTGTATAGAGGATATTGAAATGGAGGAACTTACTTCAAAAGGCCTGTGGTTTACTTGGTCTAATAAGCAAGTGGGTGTGGGACATTGTAGTTGTAGGCTGGACAGAGCTCTTGTTAATTCATCATGGCAGTCTGAGTTCACTGAATCTGAAGTTGCTGTCCTTGCTCCTACTATATCTGATCATTGCCCACTTCTAGTGACAGTGATTCCCTACAAAGGAGGAAGGAAACCTTTTAAGTTCTTTAATTTTTGGATGAATCATCAGCAGTTCTCTCCTCTGCTTATTCAGTCATGGGATAGGCCAGTGGATAAAGTAGGGTCGCCTATGTTTTCCCTTTATGAGAAGATCAGAAGACTAAAACCATGTTTGAAGAATTTTAATAAGGAGTTTTATAGTGATATTCAGAATAGGGTGAAGGTGGCTAGGGTGGAGCTTAGTACCATTCAAACTTGGTATGTTTAGTTACTTGGGGACCCCATTTTGATGGAATATGAACGACTTTGCCTTCTGAATTTCAATGATCTTTGTGTTGCTGAGGAGGCTTGGTGTCGGCAGAAATCTAGGGTTCGTTGGCTACAATTGGGGGATAATAATACAAGTTTTTTTCATAAAAAGATTGCTAGTCATCGAATGAGGAACAAGATATTATCCATTTGTGATGAGAATGGTCAACATTTGGATAATATTAAGGATGTTAAAGGGGAGATTCTAAGGTTCTATCAGAAATTGTTGGGTACCAAGTTTGATCAGAAAAGACCTTCAGAGGAAAGACTTTGTTTTGCTAATACAGTTCCTGTCTCATTTCATGAAGGCCTTACCTGGGCTCTTTTTTCCATTGATGGTGATAAATCCCTAGGTCCAGATGGCTTTAATGCCAGTTTTTTTCAAAAGAATTGGGCTGTGGTTGGTAAAGAGGTAATAGATGCTGTCCTTTCTTTCTTTCACTCTGGTTCTTTACTTCGATATGTTAACGCAACTGCGCTAGTATTAATTCCAAAGACCAGTTGTCCCCAATCTATGAAAGAGTATCGTCCAATTGCATGTTGCAATGTAATCTATAAGACTATACCAAGTTGTTGGCTCAACGATTGCAACCAGTCCTCCCTTTTGTCATTAACAAAGCTCAGGCTGCCTTTGTTAAAGGTAGATCTATATTTGATAATATACTCTTGATGCAAGAGCTTGTTAGGAATTACCAGAGGGATTCTGGGGTGCCTAGGTGTGCTATTAAAATTGATCTTATGAAGGCATATGACTCGGTAGACTGGGAGTTTTTGTTTGAAGCCAAGACTGCTATGGAATTCCCTTCTTTGTTTATCTCATGGATCAGGTCATGTATCACCTCTGCTATGTTTTCTGTTGTGGTTAATGGTGAACTTGAAGGTTTCTTTAAAGGAGAAAAAGGGCTTAGGCAAGAAGACCCAATCTCGCCCTATCTTTTTCTTTTGGTGATGAAAGGGCTGTACTCTAGTTTTCATCGGAGGATCTCTCAGGGGCCTTTTACTTTCCATCCAAAGTGCAGTTTGCATTCCATTTCTTTCCTTGCTTTTGCTAATGATCTTTTTCTTTTGGCTGGAGCTGACCCATCATCCATTTGTATTATTAAAGATGCTTTGGAGGAACTCTTTCATTGCTCTGGTTTGAAACCAAATCTCGACAAGAGCCTTTTTTTTTTTTGCTGGGGTAAGTTCTATGGTTAAAGAGGAAGTTCTTCATATTCTTCCTGTCCCAGAAGGGTCATTACCAATCAAATATTTGGGGGTGCCTCTCATCTCAACAAGGCTGAGGTATGAGGATTGTATGCCATTAAAGGAGAGGACTCAACAACGTATTGAGAGCTAGACAAATAGGTCTCTCACGTATGCTGGTCGAGCGTTACTTATTCAGTCCGTTCTTTTCAGTATGCAGACCTATTGGTGTTCTCCTTTCATTCTACCTCAGAAGATTATCAAAGAGGTGGAGGCTATGCTTCGATCCTTTCTGTGGTCTGGGCTTAATCTTACAAATGTGGGTGCAAAAGTTAGTTGGCTTGCTGTTTGCACTCCAAAAGCTGAAGGGGGTTTAGGTTTGAAATCCTTACAGATTTGGAATAAAGTGTCAATGATGTGCCATTTGTGGGCTTTGTGGGTGAAATGGATCCACAGTTATTTTATTAAGGATCAAAATTTTTGGGTTATGAAACTACCACAGGACTGCTCTTGGGCTATGAGGAAACTGATGAAGTTGAGAGGGTTGTGTTAGCTTTGGGTAAAGCATGTTATCGGCAATGGACAGAGTACCTTTTTATGGTTTGATAATTGGCACCCTAGTGGTCCTTTATACAAGTTGTTTAGTGATTGTGCCTTTGCTAACCTGGGGAGGTCAAGTTCAGCAAAAGTCAGTTCTGTCATTCGGAATGGGGAATGGAACTGGCCACGCCCAAGATTCTCTTTGATTCATCAAATTCGTTGGTTAATTCCTAGCTCACTTCAACCTTTTACAGATAGAGAAGATGAGGTTATTTGTGCTATTTCACCTACTGGCCTTTATAATTCCAAGCATACATGGGAGGCTCTTAGAAATAGAGGAGAGAAAGTCCAGTGGGCCTCTCTAGTGTGGTTCCCTAGAAGTGTTTCTAAATGGTCATTCATATTGTGGCTTGTTTGTTTACGGAGGCTTTCTACGAAGGAGAGACTCTATCAATGGGGTATGACCATTGATTTAGTTTGTGTGTTATGCTCCCAAAGGGATGAAACATTGCAACATTTATTTTTTGCTTGTAGTTTTTCCAGAAATATTTGGATGGTTATTCTTCATCGATTCCTGGTTCAGAGGGATCCAAACGAATGGGATAGTGAACTTATGTGGGCAATCGATCATTGTAAAGGTGAAAGCCTCAAGGCCTTCTTGCTTAAATTGGTTTTAGCAGATGGGGTTTATTACTTCTGGTTGGAAAGGAATTCTCGAGTTTTTGGAGGGATCCATAGAGGAGCTGCTCAAGTATTGGCAAGTATTGAAGATAACGTGCGTCTTCGGGTTTGCACTTGGGAGCATTTTCCAAACTCTAATGAAAATCAAAGACTATGCTGTAGCTGGAATATTTCAAGAAGAATTCTAGGGGCGTAAATATATGTGTAGAGCTGGGTTGTTATAGGCTTTCCTTTGTAAAGGTTCTTGTTTGAGGGTTTTTAACTCCCCTTGTTTTTGTGTTGGTTGGTTATAAAATGTGCAAGTTACCAAAAAAAAAAATGCCAAACCACAGTAATTTCTTTTTGTGATCAGACGAGAGAACTGAAACTATCCCACTTCAATCCAATAGTTTCGGAAAGGGATGGGATCCTCTCCCTTCCTTAATTTGGACTGTACAAGACGGTCCAAATCTGGACTTTATTTTGGTACAATCAATATGGTTCGTATTTGCAGATCTTTCTAAATTCCAAAAACTAAAATCACAAAACAAAATACAAATGAGGAGTTCACCAGTATACAACAAGGGCACTAGATACTAGAGTCCTTCACATATCATCCTTTCTATATGTCAATAATGGTTGTTCTCCAATGAGACACATTCTTTCAAAACTTCACCTAAGAAATTCAATCGGGGGAACTATGGGACGAGGATAGTATCTTCTGGAAAAAATGCGATGATACATAATGAAAACTTTCAAAAAAATCGATTACTTTGAGTTGTCCGAAATACCCAGTTATAATCCAGGATTCGATGTCCCTCTTTCCCATAGAACTTCAGTCAGCCTTCGGGTTTATGCCGTTGCTGTCAAGTTGAGTAGGAAGAGGATTGACCAGGTACGACTTCAAGTGTTTTAACATCTCTTTTGGTTTCTCTGCGTTGATTGCATGGCCTGCATTCTTCATGACTACCAGTTGCGCATTCTCCCCCAGATGCCTACAGAAAAAGTACACTCAATGACCACATTGTGATTCCAACTTGAAAACATTTCAAAACAGCGGAAAAGGCAAATGAAGAGGCAGCACATCGCTGTGATGTTGTCCTCTGTCATCTTGTTCTATGATGCATGGATCCTTTTACATGTAAAAAATACGCACGGAAGATATTCTCCTCTAACAAGAGTGTGGGATATCCCTGTCCAACACATTTAGTTGGATATACAACTAGGATTTTCGCAGATAGTTCATGGTAAATTAATATTTTAATTCAAATTTATCATGAACAATCCGTGGAACTCCTATTCCTATAGTATTATGCATGTTTCATGTCCTAAGAAGTGTTTATATTCTGGCGTATTTCTGAGTCCTTGAGACAAAATTGGATGAAGCGGGCAGTTAGATACATACTTGCATGGAAGTCGCATATGGTCAGTCTATGTAACATAGCTCAAGGTAACCAAAGAAAGTAAAATGCAAAATTCAAAACCAACAGAATATCTAAAGAAGCTTATGAGATTTTTGGTAATGACCTTTTCAATCTGTTCCCCAATTCCAGCGGAAATACTTGATCATGTTCTCCCCATAATATTAGTGTCGGCTATACAAGATGGAGAAATTAGCTATTAGAACCACCTAAACGAATAACCAGGAAATGGCAGGAACCAAAAATAAGGTGGTAATTTGCAAAATTAAGGCATACAAAACCAACCTGGGTTATCTTCGGAAGATAAGAGAGTTTTCTATCCTTGTGTAATGCATGGATCAACTCTTTTCTTTCTTGAAGGTATACTGTACACATCACCTGCCCAAGGCCAAACTTGATGGTTAATCCCATGAAAGCTTATCAACGAAATCATCACAATTTGTAACTGTGCTTTGCTTGACTTGGTAACCAATAGCCATAGAAGAAACCATCCGCACAGGCACGAATTATCCATGCCGGCTCAGCAAGAATGCAATCATGTTTCGTCCTAAAGGGCATTTTGCTAGTTTAGTTGACACCAAGGTTTTAAATAAATGCCATAACGTAACGAGATTTCAGACCTCCAATACCTTTGTTTAATTAGATATCGGCCAGTACGGTCCGGACCGGCCAATATATGGCCTTACACTGATACCGTTATGTTTTCTAATACCACGCTTTTAAACCCTGGTTGACACCAAGGACCTGTTGAAGGAATATAAAGACTACAAATTGCAAGCTCCCAAGATGATTAAGCTAATGAACACTACCATAATCAATATGCTGTTGCATCAAGCTCAAAATGGACGGCGAAATACGAATGAGAAATAGTGGGAACATGCGTGGAAACCTGCAATAAGTTATTGTGGCGATTCGATAGTGATCACGATAAAGACACTAGGTATTTATCAATGGATGCCATGGCTCAAGAATCAACTAGAAAGGAAACCAGCTGAAAACTTTCTTGGCCCCGAGGATCAACTGATTGAACTTCATACTCTTTCCTCTGCCTGGACTAAATCAAATTTCAAGTAATGCTAGACAGAAAATTCTCCAACTCTTTGATAACCCTACTGTCAAGACTGTTGGAATCTATAACTAGCATTTCAAATTTGAGAATTTTAACAAGGGCAAAGATCGCACGGGTGACATTCTGCTAAATGACACTCCAAGTGATAATGATGCAGTAGGGGAGAAAGCACAGAAGTATAGCCAAATTTAGAGACAAATGACAGGAAGAGGAGATTTGAAGGCATTCGTGTGGTTCTTCGCTGAGAAAACTCATCTTAACATGCTAAAGTAGCAATTTCTGCTGACTGCCTCCTGAAAGTGACCGAACATTATAATCGGGAAACGGTTCACGGGATTGTGGTGGGAATACAATCCATTATTGGCATTTGGTAGCAAGTAAATTAAATGAACTAAATGAACTTTTACCATTCGGATTGTCAAATTTATATCAACCTTGTCATTGCCAACGAAACGCAATGATTTTACCACAAGCGAAATCAAGTTATGATATATTCTACCCCTAAATTCCCGAGTCCCCTTGCCTCAAGCCTCTCTCAGAACACAAAATACAGATATTTCCAAACAGGAAACTCGTTCCTTCTGCTTCATAAATATAGACTGAAAAGTTCCAGAACTTTACTACCTCAACAGGTCTAGAGTCTGGACTCTGTTTGGATCATAAGTTTATTAACTAGTTTATGAATGGAAAGAAGAGGTTTAGAAAATGAAAAGAACACTAGAATACAGAGAAGAACCTAATTTCCAACTAACAATTCAAATATTGACTACAAGTCAAACTGACAATCAAGAAAAATTCAGCAAGGGTAACAAGAGAATTTCTGAAAACTCACCTCAATGAAATCATTAAGGAAGCAAGATGGCAAGGTCTTCACCGGTTTATAGAAAGTGAACTCCAACAGCTCCATCAACTTCTCTGGCTTCTGTGGCAGCAAAATTGCAATGGCCTCATCGGCGCTCCTCACCTGAAACAACCCGCCATCCAAATCTGTCTCCTCCATACACACCCCTGCTGCCGCAATCACCAGCCGATCAACCGCGTCCGGGAACTGCACCGCGATGCTGTAGGCCACGAACCCACCATAGCTGAGCCCCACCACGTGCATCCGCTGCACCCCATAGGTCTCCATCACCCGCATCACGCACTGAGCCTGTGTTGACGATCGACATGAGAAAAATTATCCATCCCTCTAATGGCATGAGATTTCTAATAGGCTGGTTGTTAACAATCTAATCTTTTGTTTTTTTACATGTGTTTAGGTTATTATGAAGCATGGTCTAGCCACATGCTATGTTACATGGACTTGGGTGCAGGTGCGTGTTAAGTATTGCCTTCATCTATTTTCCATATCAAAGACATAGGGATACACCAATATGTTCAACTTTCTTAGTAAATTTAGGTGGTGGTCTAAATTTACAGAAATTGAAGTGCCCAGGCACTGTAAGTAGATTCAAAATGAGAGGGGTGGAGGGGGTGAGCCCTAGAGAGTATATTCAAAAGGATTTAGGACAAGTATGAGTAAAACTAAGTATATGCTTTGTAAGTTTAGTGACAATAGAAGTGCCCGGGAGGATTCAGGATCATGAGATACCAAAAAGTGAGCATTTTAAGTATTTAGGTTCAATTATTAGCAAAGATGGAGAGATTATGGACAATGTAACCTATAGGATCCAAGTTCAGTGGCTTAAGTAGAGAGCCGCTTCTAGTATATTGTGTGATCAAAGGATACCAATAAAATTGAAAAGAAAATTTTATAGAATTGCTATACGAATACGAAACGATGCTATACACGACAGAGTGTTGGCTCATCAAAAAACAAGTAAGATCAGTGTAGCTGAAATGAAGATGTTAAGGTGGATGTGTGGTAAGACTAAGAGAGAGAAAATGAGAAACAAAACTACTCGTGAGATGGTAGGAGTTGTACCCACCCAAACAAGATAAGTTGGGAGAAAATGGATTAAGGTGATTATGACATATTTACCGTAAACCTCAAGAAGAGTGATATGATAGTAGTGAATAGTAAAGCTAGGGGACGAAGAAGAGCTAAACTAACTTTGGATGCCGTGATGAGGTACAATTTTGGGCTTAGAAGTGAATAGATAGCTCTAGACAGAGCTCAATTGAAAAATATGATTCATGTAGCCGACCCAATTGATTGGGACACAAGGCTTGGTTTGTTTTGGTGCAAATGAACGTTAAGAGCACTTCATGCATAATGTAGGAGATTCACGAATAGTCATTAGAAAATGCGGATTTTAAAATATGTCTGTTAGGTGAATGTACTCAAATTAAATATCTCGAAAATGGATCCCATACTTTTAAATTCAAGTGTCGGGTCAGTGGTCGACACAGGTACCTCGTACATTCACTCAAATCCATGTAACATAGACCACATGTGATGTCAAATGGAGGATATAAGTAAGGGAAGGGTCCAACTATTGTAATTTTTTTTCCAACTATTGTAATTTTTTTTCCAATTAAGACAAATAAGATTTTGCGCCTATAATAAAAAAATAATTGAGATTTTTAACTGCAACTGTAAGGGGAAACTATCGTCATTAATTATTGGGAAAAAAAATCAGTACTCTGCTGTAAAATACTTGGTGTTATTGTACTAGACTCAGCCTTGTTCTTTTTAGAGTCTCAAAATCCCGAGACACGGTCTCCAATAAATTTTTTCTATTTGTTTCTTTTAACTTATTAGTCTCAAAAACCTCTCTCAAAATCCAAATCGAAAAGGGCATCATCATCCAATTCGAGCTTTACAACTATGTGCCCTGCAGTAATTTTCCAATTAAATAGCAAAATAATTATTATTTATTCCGACTAAAGGTTTACACAATTTTAGTACCTGGAACGCTTCGGTCCGATCGGACACAACTGCATCCAACCAGATACTCCTACTAAGGAGCAAATTCTAGGAACACAACTTTAGAACATAATTCCGGACACAATTGCGTCCAACCAAATACTCCTGCAGCGCGGCTAAAGTTGTTGTTTTTTTGGTACTTATTTTTCTTCTTACGAGATAAGTCATTCTTTAACGATACATTGCCTTTAATTCAAAAAATAAATACTTATTATAGTTAGTGAAACACACCTAATAAAAATAGCTAAATTACTCTTTCCTAAAAGTAAGGAACAAAGTCAAGACACAGATTATAGTACCTGAAAGGCTTCGGTCCGATCTGGTCGGGTCGTGTAGGAGTTGCCAAAGAAGACCAAGTCGGGCACGTAGACGTTGAATTGGGAACAAAGAGGGGAGATGAAGTCGTTGAACTGCCACATTGCGTTGGCTCCAATCCCGTGGATGAGGAGCATGGTAGGCTTGGTGGGCTTGTGCGACTTTGGGATCCAGCAATGCATGACCGTGCCGTCGCCCAGGTCGGTGGTGGTTGATTTGAGGCCGGCGCGGGAGAAGCACTGCTTGAGCCACCAGTCTTGTAACGCCGTGAAGCTGATGCAATTGCCCATCTGAGTTTTGGAGAGAGAGAGAGAGAGAGAGAGAGAAGGAGGGAGGGAGGGAGGGGGTCTTGTGAAGATTAAGGAAACGATTTTTTCGAGGGAATGAATGCGTAGGTGAGGTGAGGGCTATGAGTCACATAAAGGGTGCGGAAGCAAGAACGCGAACATGAGACCCGTTTATTTTAGGATTTTAGATTTAAATTTGTAAATAATCCAAGTAATAATTGTAAAAAGAAATAGAATAATAATTAAAAATAAAAATAATAATTGGAGAAAGATAAAGAAAAAGAAGAAGAATAATTAGAAATAGTAAAATAATAAAATAGAATAATAATTAAAATTCAAAATTTTAAAATCCTAAAACGAATAGGTCAGTCAATGACTTTTTCTACAATTAATCCACAAGGCTGACGATAATGGCTGACGATAATGCATAACACGCACTAAAAATTGCCTCCACGCGCTTTTATCATGTTGTCCCTTTACATATTTCTATGTACTGTCAATTTACTTTGTTGATTGAATGTTTTCGGCGGCAAATGATCAAATTAACCCCTAGTTCTTTTAATAGTCACTTGGGTGAGTTCTAAATTTTTAAGAAAATTAGTTAATTTGTTCTTATTTGAATTTTCTTTGCATTTGTTACTTTTGTCCCAAATTTTTATGAATTATTAATTCGTCTCAACGAAAGAAATCGAAAGAGTAAAAATAGTATTTTTGTCCAAATATTTTGAAAAATAACGACTTTTTAGCAAAAAAAAAAAGTGAAATAAATTGACTTTTTTTTGCTAAAAAATGGTTATTTCTCAAAATACTTGGGTAAAAGTATTTTTTTACTCTTCCAACTCTCCCGTTGAGAACAATTAATAATCTACAAAAATTTGACACAAAGTTAACAAATGCGAAAAAACTCAAATAAGAACAAAACCAACATATTTTCTTAAAAGTTTAGGAGAACTATTAACGGTGACTCTCTCTCCCTTATCTGAGCAATGATACGTATACTTCTATCAACTACTCATCTCTCACAAATTAATTCGGATTTTGATATTCGCGCTCCACTTTTTACTGATGGCAAACTTACTTTAAAAATAAAGCCCCATCAATTAAAAGTGGAGCGCGAAAATCAATTTCCATTAATAAAGACAAAACAAAAAACACCCAAAAAGCTTGTTTGGAAAACTAGTGCATATGTTTTCTATTTAAAAGGTTTGGCCGACTTGGGCTCCATTCCAGAAACCTTCTTAAAAAATAAACAACTTATTTCACATTTTTAAACTCAAAAATAATGTAAATGAAAAATAATTTTTTAATTTTTTTGCACCGTGTTAAAGATCTTAATGATATCTATTAAACAAGATCCATATTGGTAGGAAAATTATTTAGATAAACACATTATTTTTAAGCTTGAAATTATCTTTTTAAGAAATAAATACTTATTTTACGTTCCGGAACGGGGCCTTGGTGGTGCAGCGTGACAAATCTGACTGTTCTGTCCTGGGTCGTGCATGCTACTACTCCATTACCCAAGAGTCAAGAGGTAAAGTAGAGGGTAAGATTGTCTTCCTGAGGTAAAATTTTGAAATGACAAAAAGTAGTTGCAAAAATATACCGACTGTTCTGAACCATGACAGATCTGGTCACTTTTTCGGTTTCTTTGGATCGTCCAGTGGACTGATTATAGCAAGACCCTTTGTCAAAAACCTGTAAAACAACGAAAATTTGTGATTGTGATGATTGAGAGCACGAGGGTTGAGAACGCGAGTGTAGAGTGATGATTGATAACGCGAGCGTAACCCATTTTGAAAGATTATGTGTCTAAGGCCCCGTTCTAGAACGTGTTTTAAGTATTTATTTTTTAAGAAGACAATTTCAAACTCAAAAATAATGGGCTTAATGAAATCTAAAAATATGTAATATAGATTTTGTTTGAAATATCTCATCGAAATCTTTTATACGGTGCAAAAAAATTAAAATTTTATTTTTATTTATATTATTTTTAAATTTAAAAATATGAAATGAACATTTATTTTTTTTAAAAATATTCTAGAACGGGACCCAAGGGGAGTGATTTGGTCTGATTTGGACCGGACAAAATGTGGATGCACTTTTCCCTGCTTCGGTTACCCAATGAGCAGAGCTTTTGGAGAGAGAGAGAGAGAGAGAGAGAGCGCGCGAAATTAGCGCCAGCTGCTTAAAATTCACATTTAGCAGCGCCCAAAAAAAAAAAGAAAAAAAAAGCCAACTCTTCAAAAGTCTTTATAATAGAGCAAAACAGAGTTGATAAAATTCACAAGCAATTGGATTTTTTAATTATAGTAGTGACTACTCCCTCCGTCCGGATTGGATTTTTTTATTATAGTAGTGACTACTGGATTTTTTTATTATAGTAGTGACTACTCCCTCCGTTCGGATTGGATTTTTTTATTATAGTAGTGACTACTCCCTCCGTCCAGATTTAATCGTTCTTTTTTGGAATTTGTGTCATTTTTCAATCGATTATATCTTGTATTTTACAACGTTTTATGTGATTTCAAAAATATTGTATTATAGAATTATCGAGATCTATCAAATAATATCTATATTCGCTATGAAATTCATTATCCATTTAAAGATATAACCCATTTTTTAGCAGATTAGAATTGAACGAGGGACTATTAAATCCAGACGGAGGGAGTATTTACAAGCAATTGAATTTTTTATTTGCTCTCTCCCAATCTCTATAGGGACAAAGCTCCCGTCCAATCCGGATTACTCTCAAGTTCTGGCCAATCAGCCATTTTTCAGCTGACGTTAATTTCGTTCAATGATCAAATCCATTCATATTATAGATCTTGTTGAAACGCATAAACATGTCAGAAATCATGTCCATCAGATGTTGTTCAATACACAATGGTAATCCGTTTGTTTTGGACAAATGAATGAGAGGGGTTCCAATCCAGTGGGTATGAATTTTTATCCAAAATAAACGGATTACTATCGTATATTGAATGATATCCGATGGACATAATTTTTGACACGCTAACGCATCTAGACAAGATCTATAATATGAACTGATCCAATCATCGAACGAAACCGACGTCCACCGAAAAATGCTGAAAATGGCCGACTGACCAAAAAATTCAAAATGCACCCACACCAGGTAAAGTCGTACTCGGAGGGAAAAAAAAAGGGTGAACTAGATGTGACGTTAGAGAGGAACATTACTCCAGCTACTTTTCTTTTCCATAAAACTTCATTCATCCCTTTTTAATAATTCAGTATTTTATTTTAAGTTGTCCCTTAATAAGTATCAATTTTATAAAGTTAGTAGGTAAAAATTAGTGCATTTTCCATTTTACCCTTAAAAATAGATTCTATTTTAAAAAGTTAATGAGTAAAAATATAAAATAATGTTTTCTCAGAAAGTAAGTAGAAAAATTAGAGGTAAAAATTAATATAAAAGGTATGACGATGATGTCTCTTTAAGAATAAGTTGGAGTTACAAAACTAGACACTTAAAATGGAATGAAAGGAAGAAGTATTAAACCAGTCGTGCTATTTGCACATACATTTTTATAGGGCCCACATCGGGTTCCACCAATTAAATCTGAACTGCTCATTATTTTTAAAACAATTGTTTAAGAGTTATTGTAAAAAATCAACTTAATAGGAAATCGGTAAGAGCTTTTTAGAAATCGTAGAGTGAAACGAAACAGACTAATTCATCATGCGAAAACTGAAAAAACTCTTACCGATATCCTGTCGAGTTGATTTTTTACAGGAACTCTTAAACAATTATTTTAAGAAAAATAAGCTGTTCGGATTATATTGATAAAATCCTAGGTGGGCCCATTAAAGTATATGTGCATGATCTGTTTGGAAATGTCTGTGTCCTCGGGTTTATTGTCTCATCAAATTACTAAGGATGATGAATCTTGATTGGTTTATTGTCATCTCAAATTACAAAGGATGATGAATCTTGATTTGGACACTAACCAACCAAGAGCTTTAGCTGCACAAAAGTCAATAGATAGACCTATAGAGAAATCGTCATTAGTTAGAAAATAGAACCCTACACCCACCCCGTCCTCTCAGATAAGGGGAGAGGACCAACTCTTTTTTTTTTTTTAAAATTATAATCAAACGTACAAGCCAGCTTGTGTATGCACCTTAACTGATTTTGGGATCCAAAAAACCTTCAGTAGCCGCAAGACTTGGATTGCTTTGGCCTCCGTGTGATTCAAACATTGAACCTCATAAAAGACGAACAATTACTAATTTTCTCATGTCCACTTGATCAAACCCCTTCAGATTGAAGTAAAACGACTTTTACGACTGCTACAATGGTTTTGGGCAGTCAAAAACATTCGGAAGTTTCCCAAGAGGAAACTATTACTCATAATATTCAAAACATAAAAAAGAATCCGGAAGTACATAGTCCATTTTAAGGACTTAGGAGGCCCAGTTCCTCTATGTTCTCATCTCAGATAGTCAAATGTTGGCAATTGTTGATTTTCTTTTTGTACAAAGCGTCTACAGGAGAAATTTTTCGGTGCTGGGTGGGCACGGCCACGTGGCGAGACATCCGGCACTGAAAAATTTCTCCATCTACAGGGAATGAGTGTAAAGAATGTCTGTCAGTTTTGGCGTAACCGATTGTTACTTGCACATACCTCTGTCCTGATCAGCAGACTCTCTCCCACCCTCTTTTCTTTCTCTTCTTCCCTTCACTTCTGTGCTCCATCTCCACCTCTGCTGCATCTTTTCCCCTTCCCTGCTCAATGTTTCCCCACTCTTTCTCGCTTGTACATATTTTGCTTCCAACGTTTAAAATGCAGCCTCTCAAAGCAAAAAAGTTTGTTGATATCAGTGGTGGTCGGGGCGAGGTTAAATTTTCGGGGCTAGATGAGGCAAAACCCGCCCTGTTGCCATTCCTAATTTTGACCGGACAAAATGTGGATGCACTTTTCCCTGTTTCGGTTACTCAATGAGCAGAGCTTTGGGAGGGAGAGAGAGAGAGAGTGATTAGCGCCGGCTGCTTTTCAAAAGTCTCATGCTCCGTTTCAGAACACTTTTTTAAAAAATAAATACTTATTTTACATTTTTAAACTAAAAAATAATGTAAATGAAAAATAATTTTTTAATTTTTTTTATACCGTATAAAAGATCTCAATGAGATATATCAAAGAAGATCCATATTGATAGAAAATTTATTTATATAAGCACATAATTTTTAAACTCAAAATTACATTCTCAAAAAATAAATATTTATTCCCCTTTCGGAACGGGCCTTACTACAATTAGAACAAAACGGAATTGGTAAAATTCACAAGCAATTGGATTTTTTTATTATAGTAGTGACCATTTACAAGCAATTGAATTTTTTATTTGCCTTCTCTCTCCCAGTCCCTATAGGGTCAAGCTCCCGTCCAGTCTTGGTTATTGTTCGGTTCTGCCAGTCAGCCATTTTTCGGCAAACATCAATTTCATTCAATGATCAGATCCATTCATATTATAGATCTTGTCGAGACGCATAACCATGGCCATCAAATGTCGTTAAATACACGATGGTAATCCGTTTGTTTTGGACAAATGAATGAGAGGGGTTCCAATCTAATGGGTACAAATGAATGAGAGGGGTTCCATTTTAGTGGGTATGTATTTTAATCCAAAATAAAAGGGTTACTATCGTGTATTAAATGATATCCGATGGACATAATTTTTGACATGATTATACATCTGAACAAGATCTATAATATTAACTGATCCAATCATCAAAGGAAACCGACGTCCACCGGAAAATGCCGAAAAATGGCCGACTGACCCAAAAAATCAAAATGCACCAACACCAAGTAAAGTCGTGCTCGGAGAAAAAAAAAGGCTGAACAGATGTGACGTTAAAGAGGAACGTTACAAAATTGTTACTCAAGCTACTTTTCTTTTCCACTATATTATTTCATTCAGCTCTTTTTGTAGAGTCTAATATTCAATTTTTTGTTGTTCCTTAATAAGTATCCATTTTATAAGATAGTAGGTAAAAATTGATGCATTTTTCATTTTATCCTTAAAAATAGATTCTATTTTGAAAAGTTAATGAGTAAAAATGTAATAATAATATTTCCACATAGGGTAAGTAGGAAAATTTAAGGTAAAAATTGATATGAAAAGTATAATGATGATATCTCTTTAATAAATTAGAGTTACGTAGTTAGATACTTAAAAGGGACGAAAAGAAGGAGTATTAAATTACCAGTCGTGCTACTTGCACATATATTTTTACACAGATTTTACACATACATTTTTATGGGACCCACCTCGGGTCTCACTAATATGATACGAACCGCTTATTATTTTTAAAATAATTATTTAAGAGTTATTGTAAAAAATCAATTTAATAGAAAATCGGTAAGGGCTTTTTTAGAAATCCTAGAGCGAAACGAAACAGACCGATTCGTCCTGCGATTTCTGAAAAAACTCTTACCGATATCTTGTCGAGTTGATTTTTTATAAGAACTCTTAAACAATTATTTCAAAAAAACATAAACGGTTCAGATTATATCGGGTGGAACCCGAGGTGGGCCATTAAAGTATATGTGCATGATCTCTTTTGGAATTGTCTGTGTCCTCGGGTTTATTGTCTCATCAAATTACTAAGGACGATGAATCTTGATTGGTTTATTGTCATCTCAAAATTACGAAGGATGATGAATCTTGATTTGGACACTAACCAACCAAGAGCTTCAGCTGCACAAAAGTCAATAGATAGACCTATAGAGAAATCGTCATTAGTTAGGAGATTTAAATAGAACCCTACACCCACCCCTTCCTCTCAGATAAGGGGAGAGGACCAACTTCCTTTTTTTAATTATAATCAAATGTACAAGTCAGCTTGTATACACTTTAACTAATTTCGGGACTCAAAAAACCTCTAGTAGCTACAAGACTTGGATTGTTTTGGCCTTCGTGTGATTCAAACATTGAACTTCATAAAGGACGAACAATTACTAACTTTCTCATGTCCACTTGGCCAAACCCCTTCAGATTAAAGTAAAATGACTTTTACGACTGCTACAATGGCTTTGGGCAGTCAAAAACATTCGGAAGTTTCCCAAGAGGAAACTATTACTCATAATATTCAAAACATAAAAAAGAATCCGGAAGTACATGGTCCATTTTAAGGACTTAGGAGACCCATTTCCTCTATGTTCTCATCTCAGATGGTCAAATGTTGGCAATTGTTGATTTTCCCTTTTGTATAAAGCATCTACAGGAGAAATTTTTCAGTGCTAGGTGGGCACGGTCACGTGGTGAGACATTCGGCACTGAAAAATTTCTCCATCTACAGGGAATGAGTGTAACGAATGTCAGTCAGTTTTGGCGTTACCGATTGTTACTTGCACATACATCTGTCCTCAGCAGACTCTCTCCCACCCTCTTTTCTTTCTCTTCTTCCCTTCACTTCTGTGCTCCATCTCCACCTCTGCTGCATCTTTTCCTCTTCCCTGCTTAGTGTTTCTCCACTCTTTCTCGCTTGTACATCTTTTGCTTCCAACGTTTAAAATGCAGCCCCTCAAAGCGAAAATGTTCGTTGATATCAGTGGTGGTAACAAAGATCTTGTTTTCAGAATCCATGGCAAATTGAATCGTCTTAAAATTGTTGGAATAATTGCTGTAAATAAGGGACGGATTACTTCAATAATCTGTAATTTTAGCAAAGCATTGCTCAAATCTCAGATTTACACCCCCCCGGCGCTCGAATAACCCATGACGCACGCCTGATTCACTAGTTTCCAAATTGCCTTGGCCCTTGGCCCATTTTCCCGAGCCCACAAGACATCTCCTTGGTTCCTCATTCACAAACACAATAATGTGCAATGTCATTTAAGATAGAAAAAAGTTTTGTAACCAGGCAATGTGGAACAAAAGGCAAACACAATGTTTTATAAATACACACCAAAGTTTTCAACAATTTTTGGCATCGGAGCCCTATTACGAGCCTTAGCCATCAAATTGTTCACCTTCTTTTGGCGCTTTATCAGCGGCCCACAGTCGGCTAGTAGATGGGAAAAAAGGGTCCTTATGCGAGATAAATGCGATCCTATCTGCAACCCAATAACAACTGCCATTGTAGCATGCCCATTTTCCAGTGGAGTGAACTTTCGGGACGGGAAAGGACAATGCATGTTGCATGCTTGAAACCATCCAACTGCGCATACTGATACCAGCAGCAGCGGTTGTTGGAGATAGAAGCCCTACTCCTTGTTTGCTATACTGTACTGCAACCTGCTCTTGTTCTCACGCCCATTTCCTTCATTTTTGCTCTCACATTTTCCACCTCTTCCCACCTCCCAAGAGAGATATAAAGATCGACAATCATCACATAATAGCCCTCGTTTTGTGGGTCAGCTTCAATAGCATGTTTTGCAACCCTAACACCAAACTCAGCATTGTCGTGTATCTTGCAAGCACTTAACAAAGAACCCCAAATACAAGAATAGTGCTTCAGATTTGGCGACAGAGCATAGTCCCCCTTTCCATCAAAGAAGCATTTCCCTTCTCCGACAAGCCCTGCATGAGTACAAGCAACGTTTGATTGCTTAATCTGCTGGAAGATTTCTATTGCAGATTCTGCATCTCCATCCATTCCATAACCGGAGATCATCACATTCCAAGAAATTCATATTTTTCTTTAATTGCATCAAAGATTTTCCTTGATTGTCAAGCTGCCCGCATTTTCAGTACATATCAACCAATGCAGTGGAAGGAGATATATCAAGCTCAAATCCTTCATCCTTGGCGTAAATATGAATCTGTTCTCCTCTCTCTAGAGATGCAATATGGGAACAAGCAGACAGAATGGTATCCAGTGTTGCTACATTAGGCTTGAAGCCTTCTGAGACCATTTTATTAAAGAGACCTAAAGCATCAGTAGAACGCCCACTATGACTGTAAGATGTGTTCCATGCATGTAACAGTATCCTTCCGTGCCCGACTAAATATCTTCCATGCGATGACTGAGTT
Source organism: Rhododendron ovatum (assembly GCA_019656835.1). Classification (NCBI taxonomy): domain Eukaryota; kingdom Viridiplantae; phylum Streptophyta; class Magnoliopsida; order Ericales; family Ericaceae; genus Rhododendron; species Rhododendron ovatum. The sequence goes on from CM033800.1 coordinate 8,567,124, forward strand.
TCCACTTTTACCATACATGTCTATAAGCGAATTGGCAATGGAGACGCTCTCATGCATTAAACTTTTAATCACGTAACAATGAAGTGACCGACCAAAATGAGTTGCCCCCAATCGTGAACATGAAGAAAACACAGATACCAGACTATTTCAATCAAATTCAATACCTCGATGTTACATTTCTGCAAACATTTCTAAAGCACTTTGATTCCTGTCCTATACTCAAAAGCCATATTATTCCATAACAGTTTGTCCCTGTCTCGTACTCTATCAAAAAGCTTCTCTGCAACAGAAAAAAGTCCAAACCTACAATACATTGGCAGTAAGGCATTTTTTTTACCATCTGATCAGTTATATAATTATGCCTCAAGATTATCCCGGGAAAAACTTTTCCTTCGGAGACTCTCTTTGAATTACCAAAACCCCGAAGCAGACAACTGATAACAACTCCATCGGGATATACTCCGGTAACCTCCATTTGCCAAAATAGATGCAAGCACTCGGCACACACCCATATCTTGAATAAACACTAATAATCGACGTCCATGATATAAGATCCATATGATCAACTTCACAAAATGAAAGGTAAGCCCTCAGGAGTCCCACACCTAGTATACAGAGACAAAACTGATGATTGAACAACATTTGTACTTCACCACTAAACCATGTAAAGCACTTTCCTTCTAACAAAGCACCCAAATTCCCACAAGCTTGAAACCCACCTTCTAAATTTCTAATGTCCTAGAACCCGGTCTCTCCCCATCCCCGGCCACCTATGTTGTGCATTTCACAAAGACGCGCTCCAAACCCTTCTCATTCACATCATTCCGCACACACCCAATAACAAGCGCGGTCCAACCAACCACATCCCTCATTGGCATTTCGTCCAACATAAGAGCCCCATTCTCCACACAACCACACAAAGACGGATCTAGAGTTCGGCATACGGGGGCCAAGGCCCCCGCGTAGTTTCGGTTTTTTTTTTTTTCCCCAAATTTCAATATCAATATTAGTTGTATTTTGCTTAAACACATAAATATTGTGTTTTGTATCAGGTGTTATTTAGACATTTAAATGCTTCAGAATTAGAATGTGTCCATTTTTTGTCACAAAAACCAACTTCTCCCTCTGCGCACAATTTCTCATAAGTTATCCCTTCAATTATTAGTCTTATTTCTTTTTTTATCCCTCTCACTCATTACCCAGAAAACTTCTCTCAAAACCTAAATCAAACAAACAATTAAATTCTCAAACCTTGAAATTTTAGAATTTTGTTGTTTATAGTTCGGCCCCTGCGTGTGGGAAATTCTGGTTCCGTCTCTGCAACCACATGCACATCGAGTATAAGTAAATAAACGAAGACCCAACAGCAGAATTACGTGCGATAAACCCAAGTTTCGTAACTAACTCGTGTATTTCGGTACCAAAAAGCTTAGCACTAGAATCAACAACCAAAGGAATTGTGAAATGGGTAGGGAGCATAGTTTTAAATCGCGGTATCGGTTGCCGTCGCAATATCAGTCGCAGTATATCGGTATCGGGACGCATCGGTGATACGTCGCAAGAATCGGGTGTCGCAGTTGTGAATTTTTAAAAATCATCAGCAACATGTATAAAACTTGAAAAATATACTTTTGCCCCCAACATTGGCTTAAATTATCACATTTTAATTAATTTAAGACATGTAATAGCCCGTTATCTTCATGTGAAATATCCGATAATTTATCAAAATCCTCAAGTCAATAAGATTTTATAAATATGAGAAAAATGCAACATTATGAGTTTCGATATAATTGACATAAATAGCAAAAATAAGATGAAGACATTAAAATAAACACACCATAGAGGTTTTACATTACATAATCGCTAGCCACATTATGTTTTTTTGTTTTTGCCGAACCGATACGAACCGACTGAATCGGCTGAACCGGTCCACAAATCAGTTACATACCGATACGTATCGGGAATCAGCTGGTTCACCTGTGAATTTCAGTCTCCCCGTTATACCGGCCTATATCCTTACTGGAAGTCTCAAATACTGGTACGAACCGGCCAATACGAATCGTATCGGTCGATATTTAAAACTATGGTAGGGAGTATATGAGACAATCGTATTTGTAATTTATTTCCAAAGATTAATAAATTTTTCGCATTTCGAAAAAAAAAATACCCATGGGAGAATTGGGCTTTGATTACGAATTCCAAAGAAAAAATTATATATTGCCACCTTAGGGTATGTTTGGTTTGATAAAATCAACGTTGGAATGGAATGATCATTCTATAGAATACTTATTCTCATATTTGGTTCACCATTAAATGATGGAATGATAATTACAAATGGAATTATTATTCATCTTAGTAAAGAAATTGTCATTCGACTCAAAACAACTAAGGAATTCACATTTTATTTCTTTGCCACACCAAAATTATTAGTGCCACTCCAAGATTCACTATTACCAGAAAATTACTATTGTCACTCCGAAAATTACTATTTCCACTTCAAAAATTATTATTGTCACACCAAAAATTACCATTTCCACTTAAAAAACTACTATTGCGACACCATTTTATTGCAGATAAGAAGAGCTATTCCTAAGTACAATCAAACTTAGGAAAGAAAAGAATATTCCAATCTCATTTCCTCCGATTCCATTTCATCGAACCAAACATACCGTAAGTGGGTCAACCATTATCCCCAACCACCCTAAATCTCTCTCAACATTAATTTTGTTCACTGTCTTTTTTTTGGTAAACCATTTTGTTCACTATCTTTAAAAGTGGATGGACATTTACACATCTTTCCGGTTCTATTTTAATGATTTTCTTAATTCGTGATATTTTTAATTCCTCCTGAAAAAAATATAGCAAGTTTTACGTGGACTTTTTGCAAGATTAGTTAAAGTATCATTATCTAAGAGATGAATTTTTCGAGTATTGAAATAAGACCGGAAATATGACGGATAATGCTCACCTACTGTGTTAAATAAGAGTGAACTCGATAAATCCTGATTTCGAATCTTACCGCCTATCTAATGTTAAAATATTTACATGTGTTTAGCCCGCTTATGTAGAAGAGTCTGACTACACGTGAGAGGCATGTTGAAGGTATAAATAATAAAGTTATCTCTCTCCCTAATAATTGAAGCTTTTAGATTAGTTGGTGGTTCAATCTAATATGGTATCAGAGTTAGGTTTTGAGTGGCCTCACCTCACGTGGTCGAGTCTCCGGTGCCCGAGCAAATCTCCTGGTCTCCTCAATTCGTACCTCCACATGCATATGGGCTGTACCTGAGGGGGAGTGTTAGACTTTATCACACATCGCTCGTCTAAGCCATCCAAATTTAGCTAATAAAATCTAAAGGCTAATTCACCTATTGCCAATTAATTTTATGTTTGAACTCTTCAAAAAATCTAACACTACTATAGATGTATGATGAAATCAGGAAAAGCATCGGTAATAGAGTGGCATGCATGATACTTTTTGCTAAAATATGGCCGACACATTGGTGTGCCTCGTCAACGAGGCAAGACAATTTCTCCTCTGCTTTACAACCAGATACTCCCTCCGTGACTCAAGGGAGAGATTTTTCGATGCCGAGCGGCTATATTCCATTTGGTATTCATTCGGCGCATCCGAACCGTCCGATACACTTTTGGATGGCTAGGATTGAAACTCTCTCTCTCCTCTCACCCCAACACTTTTTCTCTCCAAATCTGAGCTGTTCAAAAATAAAATGGACGGTTCGGATGCGCGAGCAGGCACCACGTGGTACCCTCTCGGCACTGAAAATTTTTCCCCATCCTTCATATTGAAAGTTATAAATAATTGAACACTAATACAAATATCAAAAAAAAGACAAACAAAATTGGAGAGAGAGTATCACGGAGCCATCACAGCACCAAAGACAAGATTTGAAATAGCAGTAGCAAACTCAGTACCGGTAGCAGTAATGGTGTAGTACCAGTAACGGGTGCAATATTGAACGATATGTAGCGGGAATTAGATGTAGTGATCTTGAATTTTTTAAATTATTTTAGGCGCCACAGCATCAGAAGCTGTTGTTGCGTTCAAGTTTGCAGTCTTGAAATGGGGAAAAAATTGGATAAAAAAAAGATACGTAACTGGTATTAGACGATGTGGGTGTGAATTTTTTGTAGCGCCCATAAAGCTGAGTACTATAGTAGTACCGGAGGACCCAAAAACTGCTACGTATCGATCTATAGGCTACATAGGGTCGGGGTGTTTCCACTAACCAACAAGATGTGAAACACAACTTTTTTATTTTATCCTTATTCAAATTTGTTTGTTCGTTTGTTTTATGCTAAATTTTTATACAATATTAATTCGTCTCGATGAGAGGAAATGAAAAAATAAAAAATTATGACTTTTACACAAGTACATATTTTGAGAATATTCAAGGAAAAACTAAAAAATTCAGCTTTTTGAACTTTTTCTTGAATATTTTCAAAAATACTTGTGGAAAAGTCGTAATTTTTAGTTTTCCAATTTCTCTTATCGAAACGAATCAATAATAGATAAAAATTTGGCACATAACTTTAAAAAAAAAGCGAAAAAAATAAAAATAAAGACAAAATTAGAAAGTTGTGATCTGGTGGAAACACATCGATCTCCAACCTAGGATCACTACAACAAAATTCGGTTCTGGCGACGCACAATAGTATGTCGGCAAAGGCTTATTTGTGTTGGCAAAGGGTTTTGGCGACGCAAGTCTTTGCATCGGCATGTCGTCACCGTTGCTATGTCGGCAATAGTATTTGCCGACGCAAACACCTCTGTCGCCAAAAGGCAATAGATTTGGCGACGCCCTTTGTGTCGGCGAAAGCATGGTTAATGTAGCAAACGTATTACACCTTTGCCGACGTGTTTTGCGTCGCCAAAAGATAGCCTATTGGCGACACCAATTGTTGCGTCGCCGAAAGATTACTTAATGAAAAATACAATTTTCTTGCACCTCCTGAGTTTCGAACCCAAGACATCCAACTACACAAACCTTTACACACAAGGCTCTGAACAACTGCACTAGACACACTTTTCGTTATATGTTTGGAATATCTAATATATATAGTATATATTTAACATTAAAATAGCAATTAAAGTTGAATCAAACATGATTTTGAACCTTTAAACTAGGGGTGTGCACGGGTCGGGTCGGGTCCGGTATGGCCCGCAAATCGACCTCGACCCTACCATGTCGGGTACGAAAAATACAATCCCGCAACTGAACCGACTGATGCTATAGACCCGTCCGCGAGCCCGATTTCTTTCGTCGGGTCGGGTTGGTCGGGTTTAAGTGGGTTGGGTCGGGTCGGATCCGACCCCAACGGGTAGAAAATGCATAGACCCGAAATCCGAACCGAAACTCATTTTTTAGCAGAACCCAACCCGTACCCGACCGAAAGCCTATGTTCGGAGCCGCCCGAGACCCTTCGGGTCGGGTTGCGGGTTTTTTTGCACACCCCTACTTTAAACATTAAAATTAGCAATTTTGATAAACATGAAAATTGTAGCCCTTTATGTTATGTTATTGTTCGAACCCACTTTGAATTACCCCTAATCAGAGTTAATTTATTTAGTATTTCAGGCATAACTTTTAACTCATAATTGTGATTGAAGTAATTCAAATTGGGTTTGAACAATAACACATAGAGTTAATAACTTTCATGCATATCAAAATTCAAATAGAGTGAAACAATTGAAGTATTTTGGATCCAAAAAAAAGACTGGGTCTTTTCGAAACGACATTGTTTTATATTATTGTATTTTAATAATTTTCTTTTTGCGATTGTTAATTTCTTCTACTCTCCGTCCCAATTTAAATGTCTACTACTGATTTTAGTTCATTTTCAAACCCAAAAAAAAAAAATTGATATATTATTTTTTTATTTTTTTACACCAAATTAAAGTGAAAATGCACAAAAATTCGTAGGGGACATTTGAATTGGAATGAAGGGAGTAGATACTTATATATCTATGTATTAATTTTATGGGTTCACTAGATTTTTTTTAATTTCTTATTATTACATACTTGATTAGACGTAAAATATCATTCTAATAAGGAATCTATGTCCCGATGAAGGAAATTTCAAAATCGAATAGACCCAAAAATTTATAAGAATGATTAGCACAAGACCTTTGTTCAGAAATAAATAAATTTAATGTATACCTTTTAAATGTAGTGGTCTGCTATTTTTTTAAATGATCGATCTAAACCTTTAGCATTTAATGTCTTATCAATTATATCATTCTCACCAAAATTGATGATAATCAGATGTCAGCAACCATATGATCGCAACACATTCGGTGGTTCCTGAGGCATTAAAGTCCTACAGTGTACAACTTGAGAGTTGCTTGAGCTATTTTTTTAAAATTGGAATTGTATATCTTATAAATAAGAAAGATTAAACCATTTTTGCTAAGAATGAAGTAAATCTTTATCATTACATACTTGATTGGATGTAAAATTTCATTCTAATAATAAATCTGCGTCCCGATGAAGGGGCTTTCAAAATCCGATAGACCTAAAAATTTACGAGAATGATTAAAACACTAACCACAACAAAATGAACAGTATCGATCGTCGTGATTATGCTGCGGTCATCTGGCTACTGTACATTATACTATAGCATAAGACATTGGTTTAGAAACAAGCAAATTGAATATATAAATTCTAATGGCATGTAGTTGCTGGCTCATTTTTTTGAATGGTCAATCTAAACCGTTAGGATTTAACGTCTTATCAATTATATCATTCTCGCCAAAATCGGTGATAATTTGATCTCAGTAACTACATGATCATAACATATTCGATAGTTCCAAAGACATTAAAATCCTATAGTGCACAACTAGAGGGCCACATGAGCTATTTTTTTAAATTAGAACCGTCTATCTTTTACATAAGAGGGACTAAATCATTCCTGCCAAAAATAAAGTAAATCACTTATTGTTACATATTTGATCGAATGTAATATATCATTCTAATAATAAATTTTTGTACAGATGAAAAACTTCGTACCCAACGGCGACACGCTTCACGTCGCCAATTGCTTGCGAACCTAAATTTGCCTTTTGGCAATGCGATTTGCGTCGCCGAATGTGAAGATTGTTGGCGACATCAAAGAGTGTCGCCAATACATACCCAACGGCGACGGACCTCGTGTCGCCGAATGTGAAGACTTTTGGCGACATCAAAATGTGTCGCCAATACATATCAAACGGCGACACATTTTTGTTGTGTCGCCAATCCTTGTCGCTGAATGTGAAAATTATTGGCGACATCAAAGTTTGTCGCTAATACATACCCAACAACGACGTATTTTTGGGCGTGCCGCCAATTCGTGTCGCCAAAAGTCAAATTTGTTGTAGTGGATGTCAAACTTGATATGTCATGCCAAGTGGAAGAATTGACATGTGAAGCAACTCCAATCAAGATATCAAATGCTTATATGTCATTTGACATCTCCTCTTTCATGTCAACTTTGACATTTGATGTCAAACATTTTCTTTCATTATTTCATTCTGAAACTTCCTAAATAATACTCCCTCTGTCCTGATTTGTTTGTCCTCTTTTTAACTTTTAAATGTCCCAAAATATTTATCCATTTGACTTCTATTTGGATCGATTTTTCGTTTTTGCCATTTCTTTAGTGGAATAAATTAAGTAACTTTTTTGAAAAAGTTAAGGATAAATGTGTTTCCTTAAAAAGTTGAATTTCCGAGATTGGACAAACAAATTGAGACGGAGTGAGTAAATTTGACGTGTTGATTGAAATGGGTACCTTAAAGATGTCAAACTCTAACATCCAAATTGCCACGTAAATCTTCAAAAAAAAATTGACATCCGCGAATTTAAAGCCAGAGTTGAAGATGCTCAGCTGCTGGTATTTAAATCCTTGCAAGTTGCAACACCCAAAGCATAAGTCAAGGTGACTGAATTGTCCTCATATATACATCCTTGATCCATCTACCTCTTTGTCATTATGTACCAGAAAAGCAATATTCCTGTCAAATGGCGTTTATTGTCATCTCCTATTTCTGGTAATGAAAGCTCATTTCTTCTCAAGAACAGTACCATCAATGGCGTCAAAGCCCCCAACAAGAACCCTACACACCAACCTTAAAAGTGTTCCCATGAGAATACAAGCCGTCCATGATTTCCACACATCAAGTGTCCAAACGCTAAACTCCAAGAACCCATAACCAAACAAGGGAGCTACCAACTTCCGAGTTTCCGGTTCGATGAGTACATGGCAAAGATGTTGAAGAAAGTGTAAGAAGCGCTCGACGAGGCGGTCCCGTTACAGGAGCCGATGAAGCTCCACGAGGCGACGCGGTACTCCCTCCCCGCGCCCGGAAAACGGGTGCGCCCGATCGTCTGCATCGCCTCGTGCGAGCTGATGGGGGCCACGAGCCGACGGCGGTGCCCAGAGCTTGCGCGGCCGAGATGATCAACACCTTGTCGGTCATCCACGACGACCTGCCGTGCATGGACGACGCCGTCCTCAGGAGGGGAATCCCTTCCAGTCATAAGGTAAACTCGGTGCAAGCGGGAACATACGTACTCTCTCTTAGGACAACGCTTAATGCGTGACTCTATCCATATAAATTTTTTCTTAAACTCCTAATTTTGTGCATACATAATTTTCACAATATTTTATTTTTTGTGCTGTTGTCTCCCGTTATTATAATTTACAGAATTTCTAACGAATATTTCCAACAGGTTAATTTATGGTGAACAGACGACAGTTTTAGCCGGTTGCTCCCTCTTCTCCCTCGCTTTCAAGCACGTGGCTGCTATAACCTCGGTGTTGCGGCCGACCGCATTGTCCGAGCCATCGCCGAACTGAGTTCGGCGTCGGGATTGGAAGGGCTCGTTGGGGGGGGGGGGGGCAAGTTTGTGGACCTCTGTAGCGCTGGGGGGGGGGGGTGCCGGGGGGCAAGTTTGTGGACCTTTGTAGCGAGGGAGAGACGGTTGATAGAATTGTCTTGGATTACATTATTGGGAATGCCTTGTATTCTTTTGTTTCACATTGGTTAATTATGTTGTTCTCATTTTTGTATCTTATTATAAATAGGGCTAGCTTTGCAGGACTTCTAGGATTTTATCCTTATTATCTTTTAGGCTCTCATATTATAGCCTTTCTAGAGTTACGGATTACAACCTGCTCTTTATATCTCTTCTTCACGTTGGTTAGTGAATCATCTCTCTCCTCGCCCATGGACGCACCCATCTTGAAGAACCACGTATATCTTTTGTTTTTGTGATTTCTTGTTTAGTTTTCAATTTCTTATTTTTAGATTGCATTCATAATGTTCGTCACAACAAAATGGTATCAGAGCCATAGGTTGCAAAAACTAGGGGTTTCGTTTCCGATTGTGCCTATGACAGCTAAATTTGAAATTGCAAAGTTCGATGGGCAAATCAACAATTTCAATCTTTAGAGAGTAAAGATGAAGGTTCTGTTAACCCAACAAGAACTGCACAAGTCCGAATTGTTTTTACTAGTCTCCACTACTCTAAGAAAGAGACGATCGAAGGAGAAATACGTGAAAATTACTACACCAAAATGTTCGATGACTACGCATCCACTCATATTCATGTAACACGAGACACATGCCGGCCTCCATTATCGTAACTCTTTTTTGAGAGACTCGAGCATTTATTTTAAAAGGTTATCAAAAGTATTGATAGTGGTGGGTAAAACTGCAAAATTGACCAATATTTGTAGTGGCTAGTCCGACTATGGGTACACCATTTTGGTGTATACCAAATAAACACACGCGTTGTGTGGGACCCATCTCGGGATCCTACAAAAATTATTGAAGTCTCTAATTTGTTTAAAATATTTTTGTAAGGATCTTTGTAAAAATAATCAGGTCAGTCTGATATCGACAAGGATTTTATCGATCTTCGCTCGATTTCCTGTCAAGCGATCGAGCAAAAAATGTATCAAGCTCTTACCGATATACAACTGGGCTGATTTTTTTTTACAGGGTTCCTTAGAGAAATACTTTTAAACAAAATTAAACGGCTCCGATTGTTTATGCGAGACTCAAGGTGGGTCCCACACAAGGCAGTGTGCATTTAGTATGCACCCCCAAATGGTGTGTACCCATAGTTTTATTGTTGATATAAGTGTTGTGTGGGGTGGACATACATGTTGTATGTGGAGGACATGCGTAGAGTTGATTAGCTTTTGGGAGAAAGGCAGATTTTTTATAGATGCTTGGGGGCCAACAGGGATAAATATTGGAGTAGTATGAAAAAAGATGGAAAGAGCGGAGAATTTGGAGTGAAAGGTAAAAGTAAAAGGTTAAGGGGGGGTTGAGGAAATAAGTTTTCAATTTAAGGCTCCGTTTGTTTTGAAGTTATATACGGAGTATTTTTCAGTATAAAATATTTTACACGTAAAATAATTTCAGTAAAAAAGAAATTTTTCGTTTCTATTTTACGTTATTTGGTTGGTAATTGAAAATAATTCTTGGCAACAAAACATTTTTCTAGACATGGGTTGTCTTGGAATGGCAAAGGAAAAACTTGTAATTTCAATTGTGGGATTACAAAAAGAATCGGAGACTTTAATCTCCTGTGGACCTGTGGTCTGCGTGAAAAAACAAAAAGAACAGAGAGCACGAAAGCTCTCAGTGAACAACGTAAAATGACTTACGGAGATTTCCGCCGTAAGTCATTTTGCTCCCATAACCCAAAAATATTTTACAGGGAAAACAATTTACCTGTCATTTAGCCATCCAAACACTGAAAAATGAATAAAATATTTTACCGAAAAATATTTTATGTTCAAACAAACAGAGCCTAAATACCAAAATATGTCGAGGTCTGGATAGAAAGAATAGGAGTGCCGGTTAGGAGTGGCCAAATCGTTTGGTGTGGCTTGTGGTGGCATGGATGTGATGGTGGTGCCTGCACGGTGATGGTGGCTGTCTTCTGTTCTGATATGAGGTTGGTGATCTACGGTTGAGATCGAAGATGTTCAAAAGGCTAAGGTTAGGTTTTGGCCTTTTGAATATTCTTTTGGGCAGGGCTCCATTGTCTTGATTTGGGAGTTTTAGGCATTTTGTTTTATGTACTTCATAGTATTATGAATTTTGGTTTATAGGCTCACGTACGAGTGTATTGGGCTTTGTCCCTATATATAGAAGTTTTGGACTTTCTTCCCAATTGGTTGTACTTTCAATTTTTGATAGGAATTCGCTTCCCCTTTGCCCCTTAATAAAATATTTTTGCCGATAAAAAAAAGTAATTGCTTTTCTTTTGATTAATTAAACCTTAGTGGTTTCTGTATAACAAATTTTTGGTATCTATTAAATTAGGTTGGTATCTTTTTGGAGGGTGGGGTGGTTACACTTTTTCCTCTACTGAAGATTATCTTTGCCCCAAGCAGAGTGGAGTGAGTGCAGTTGGCACCTCTCTTAATACTCACATGTAAATAGGCAGAGTTTGATTCCCATAAACACTCATCTCCCTTCTCAAGTCTTCTAGGATAAAGTAAGTTAAGTTTAACGAATGGAAAAAAAACAAAAACAAGAAGATTATCTTTGCCAACTTTCTCAAAAGAAAATCACTGAGGAGAATGACAATCTTCATAATATTGATGTAAGCAGTGACGTTCAGGGTATCCACAATACTATAATTAAAAGTTGCAACATGACCTTCCACAGTGGTATAATAAAAAAAAGGATAACCAAAAGTTGACACATCAACTTTCGATTATTCACTTAAGAGGTTGCTAAGCTTAACAATATTGAGCTTCACAATGGTCACTTCTAGTCCATAACCAATATAAGGGTCCACTACAATTTCACTCTCTTTCCCCCTCTGTTTCCTGTCATTCACTTCCCTCCATTTACATTTTTTTTTGGCAAAAATATATCAATTCCCTCTCTTAATTTTGGAAAAGAATCGGTAACTTTCTTCTCTCCTATTATGAATTTTTTTGGGGGAAAAAAAGAAAGGGAAAGAATAGTGAAATTCCTTAATCCAGCGATGATGGGTTGAATTGTAGATGATCGAGAGATATGAGCTTCACTTTTTGAGAGAAAGAAAGAGAAATAGATTGTGGGTGAAGTGAAGAAGATATAGAGTAGGCAAAGAAGAGAAGAAAAAATTACCAATTGAATCACGCGTGTATATAAATTTTGGATCTAGTTAACATATATGGTGTAGAGTCCACAAATTTTGATTATTAAAAAAAGTTGCTAGTTTTGATTATCCAAAACTCAAAATTTGATTATTTCTAAGGATATTGCTAGGTTTGATTATATTATTGTGAGCCATCTTTTGTACAACATTGTTAACTTTAAAAATAACTGGCTCTTGATTATACCACTGTAGATGATCTAAGCTTTTGATTTTTCATTTAAGAGATTGCTGAGATTAGCAATATAAATGTCTACAATGACATAATCAAAATTAAATAATCAAACTTGTCACATCATATTTTTAAACTACTCCTACAAAAAGCTAAAAATTGTGAACAGTAGAAAATAGTTTTTCTAAAAATGGTTTTGAAACTAATAAAAACTATTTACTAGAAATAGAAAATAGTTTTTGAAACTTTTTTTGGAAAAAAAACTTTTTTAAAAAAAAGCTGTTTCTAAAAAAAACATTTTTTTAGTAACATATTTCTTTTTCGAAAATATTGTTCGAAAAGAAAGAGAGAGAGGAAAAGGGAAGGAGATAGAACATTTTTGTATAATGATTAGTATATTTGATTGTGAATATGTATAGTCTATTAAATTTGGTTATTGTCAAAAGGTTACTAGGTTTGGTTATCTTCTTAAAATTTGATTATTTCTAAGGAGGTTATTAAATTTGATTATAGTATTATAAGTCATATTTTGTTCCAATATTGTTAACTATAAAAATCTTTTGCTTTTGATTATAGCATTGTGGATACTCTCATAGGATACCCAAACATCTGTTATGTAACAACATAGAAGGTATAATTTCAGTGGACCCCTATTTATGTTAGAAATTAATTAAATGATCATAATCGAACATAATTTTTTACTCCAATTTTTGCCTTCATCTCATCTAGAAGAACCAATAATTCACAAAAATCGATAAAAACTTTTTTTTTACCTCCGGAAAAAACGCAATTCATATAGTTAAGGAAAACAAATATAAACTGCATGGCCCATAGGCCAAAACAAACAACGAAAATAAAGTATACGTTCCACAATCTGCACAAATAAAATCCAACAACGATTGTAATTTCTTTGAATAAAAAGAAAAATATTATTTAAACGGATTATTTAGCCATAGTGGCAGAACCAAAGCATCTAGTGAGGATGCCCTGTTTCTGCTAATAACACTCCTTATATGGTATACGTAAATGCACTAATGCATCAAGTTTTTATGATATTGGCACCTCCACAAGGCCGAAACCACGTTTATAATTTTAAGAAAGAACTAAATCCACTTTAATCACAACTGTTAATCGATTCTCTGCCAGTCAGTTAGCAGATGGTTGTCTTCAAATTAAGAATCTATTTACTTAAAGAATTTTATAAACTGATATACTTCATTTTGTTTTCAAAGTATTTCCATCAAGGAAGTTAGCCTCTTAAATTTCATGCTATTCAGTTTAACATTCCCCAATTCGACGATTCGGTTTCAGTTCGTGCATCAAATTTTGACGGGAATAATAGGGAAGGGATTTATATAATTTCAGTAGATTGACAAAAAATCGGCTGAGGGCCGGTTTGGCTCAAACTTAATGAATTAGCTGTAGTGTGATTCTATTTGAATTTTATCATTTAGAATCAATCATTTGTCTTGATGAGATGAATTTAAGTAGAAAATTAGGATGAGAGGAAAAAAAATTCTCTAAAGATAAAAATAAATAAAATCAAAAGATGTGTTTTTCTAACTGTTTTGAACTTTGGTTCACATTTTATTTTATTCCTGCCGTACAGAAGAATGGTTAATCCCTACCGACATAGGCAGAGGGACTTAGAGATAAGAGTGGGCAGCCGACCCCATTGGCTACTAAATTTTTAAAGAGATAGATATAATTTTTACCCCATTTTTACTAATTTGACCCCACTTAGAAATTTATTTTTGCCTCAGCCCATATAAGAGTTTTTTACTTTGAGAAAAAAAAAAAGAGTCAAAATAGAATCTCCACCCACAAAATTCTATCATGAATGTGTGTTCTAGTTAGGAGTTTTCCAATTTGAAAGGAATTAGTGACCTTGCGCAAACAATGGTTGAGACATGAAGAGATATGGCATATTCCTTGGTTTATAAGCTTCTTACTTTTGACTCTTATTTTATCAGTTGTTATTGCGCTATCATCAATCGTTTTCGAAGTATGAAAAGTACTCCTCGAGGTCAATCGTAAATCGGAGCTACATTTTGTTATTAATATATGTCTATCTTAGGATATCGATCCTAATTGTTTCTTTTAATTAGCAACTAGAAAAGTGAACTACACAGTACATATAGTTCAAATTTCTGACCCCACTTATCAAAAATTCTGGCTCAACCGCTGTCTACCGATCAATAAAAAAAAATAATTTAGTCCCCAAAAAAATTAATTGGAGGAAAACGAACATAAATTTCACCAAATAGTTTAATATACCTATCGATTTCATGAACAATAAGTACTTTAGACCAATCTCACCTTACCCTTAATAATAGCACAGCTCCACTAGTCTTGTATAATCCACAATTGTGTGAGATTATATACAAGAACCATGTTTAATCTGGATCACAAACTAATTAATCATAGACAGAAGGTTTGGTCACTTTAAATATGTAATCCAACCCTATATTCATATCGCTAATTAAAAAAAATTATGTATCCGCATACAAACACAAGTATGGAGGTGGATGAAGACACGAGATTATATCGTTTTGGTTTGGTTTGGAATGCTACCAGACAAAGATACCTTTTCTTTTTCTTTTCTTCTTTTCTTTTTTTTGTTTTGGTTTGGAATGCTACAAACCCACGATAATCAGGATCTACATAGTTTTGATGGGAATACACTGACTACAGCGAGATGCTTCCCAAAGAGGATCATGAGAATAGTCTCACGCGGGGAAAAGACTAAAACGGAGTTGAGGACGACAGTGGTAATTTCACGAGCCTCATTGATACCTTTAAACTTGTTTTATGGGATTTATTGATTTCGAAAATTGAAAAATAACTGCCATATGTTAGTTGATCTTGGGCAAAAGCCACAAAACTACAAAATGTTTATTCGGGATTGTAGAGTTTTATAGCAAAAGTTCGCATCGCCTTCAACAAATCCGTTGTAGTCTAGTTGGTTAGGATACTCGGCTCTCACCCGAGAGACCCGGGTTCAAGTCCCGGCAACGGAACTTTTTCATTTTCCTGTTACTACTCCATAATATTTTAGGCACGCCTTGGTATTATAGCCGTAAGCAAGCCGAGCCGATCCTGTTACTACCCCATAATATTTTAGGCACGCCTTGGTATTAAAGGGTTGTAAACAAGCCGAGCCGAGTCTTAACGACAAGCCAAAAATTTGACCTCAAGTCTTAACGACAAGCCAAAAATTTGACCTCGGCTCAAGCCTTAACGAACCGAGCTTGTCATTTACTTAGCCGAACTTTTGTTGAACAAGTGGAGTGGAATTTACTAAAAATGAGCGGATAACTCAAGCTCAAACTTGGCTTGTTAGTAAACGAGCCGAGCGAGCTACTCGGTTTATTTGTAGCCCTACTCATGCTAGTGATTAACTTATGCAGAATAATTTTTTGGTTTAACCTTGTTCAATTTTATTTGGCATTTGTTAGTTTTACGTCAAACTTTTATGTGATATAGGTGAGTAAGGATGAGAGGAATCGAAAAAATAAAAAATTATTTTACTCAAATATTTTGGGAAACATCCAAAGAAAAAATCATAATTTTTTACTTTTTCAATTCCTCTTGACCTTCCTCACCCATATTTCCCAAAAATTTGGCATAAAACAATCAAACGCCAAAAAAAAAATTTCAATAAGGACAAAACCAAAAAACTGTGTTGTATAAATTAATTTACTACTGTCTCAAACTCTCAAAACGCAAAACAGATCATTTGTCAAGATGTATAAATTCTCAATTTACTCAAGGCACTTCAATGTCCCCTATGTTACCAATTAATTCTATTGGCGACGCCTAGCGTGGTTGCTTATCATTACTCTCCATTGTAAGGGGAGAAATTCGCAGTTCGATTCTTCATAGATGAGGTGCTCGACCCACTTAATTAAATTAACCACCGACAACAAACCCTCAACGTCCTATCGTCTGAAGAAAAAATCTTCCCATCTTGTTTTCAGTAATTCTCCCCAAAGCCACTTCCGAATTGCAGTCCATATCCAAAAGAAAAGTTTACTCTCATGGTAAGCTCTGGGGAGCTAGATTTCGGATTTCGCGGTGGGCGGTGCTAAAACGCGCAACATTTCAACAATCTATTTTGTTCGATTTCTTACTGAAAAAGCATGAACTCGTTCACTACAAAATGATCAATCGCCAATATGTTTACATTCCTTACCGTAAAAGCATGCACTCGGTTACTAAGATTGATCATATTTACAGTTGAATGAAAACTACTTTAACGCGCTACTAAAACTTTAAGCAAAAAGTGCTCCAAGTGATTTGTTTCCCATTTTAGAAAAAAGTGGGAGGCCCGAGTCGATCGCCCGACCCCAGCCCCCTATACACCTCTGCCAGTTGATGGTACAGTTTTTTCGAAATCCTTCACTTGACAAGTGACAGGAAAACCACAGATTGTCTCCCTCTTCTGCTCGACTCCGACTTCATCCTTTTCATTTTCTTCTTCTTCCTCCTCTTCGGCTAATAGATGGGGAGAAAGCTCTGAATCCCCGCGTTCCCATTCTTCCATGTCCATGCCCCAATCAAGGTAATCAGCGCTTACCATTGCTAGAGCTTCCATGGAAATCGACATGATTTTTTAAAGAGTTATTCAATCTTGGTAAAAATTTTCAAAACAGAACTCAGAAAGTGTTTATAACCCAAGGCCGTCAAAAGACAAACCTATTTGTATGCAATTCGGAGTACGGAAAATCTCAATCTGTTTTTCTTTTCAAAATTCACGAGAGTTGTAGAAGGTGGGTCAAATGTCAATATCTTCTCATGAACAGGATTGTTAATGCGATTCCCGTGACACTTTCTTCCAACCCAACGGCAAATAAAATGTGTTTGCAGTGCAGATTATGAGGTCAGACATGACGAATTAATGCTTCGCCTTTAGTTTAATGATGATGAAAGCAGTGATGCGAGGTGAAATAATTCGATAGTCCAGAACACTACAATCATCTGCTTGGGGCCTTCGGGCGACTGGGAAGATCTGAAAACACGAGTGCGTTAAATGAACCAACTTATTTGAGTTCGACTCAACTCGACTTCAGGCCTTCGGCTCATTTAAAACTCATTTGATACATACATTTCACATTTGCAAAGCAAGGCTGGAATAACAATTATCTGCTCTAAGCTTAGACTGATCTAATGTTCTATAATCCTCTGCTTGGGGCAGAATTGAAAATGGAAATTTTTTATTTTTTATTGGTAACACAGAATATTCCTATATAGGCCAGCTTGCGTGCACTATGGGACTAAATCTCTATGGCTCCCACCAGCCTTTGCTAACCCTAAAGGGTTTTTACGCATGGGTGGCTCCAAGGTTTTTTCGCAGTGTTTACATCATATATTACCGCCTATCGATATCGACCGAAAAGTGGCAACTATGCGGATGCTTCCTACTTTATAATTTCGTATTAATAATATAACTAGTTTTTATTTCTTTTATTTATTTGTATTTTAGTGAAGTGCAAGACATGCACTTAGTATGCCCCTACGCATTTAGAAGTTAAAAAGACACTTGTCATTGTCCTACACATTTTGAAGTTGAAGGGAAGTTATTTGGACACTTGGAGGCAAATTAGAAGAATGAAGAGTAGTAGTGCGGAGTTAGGAAGTTACGGAGTATTTCCTACACATTTGTTGTTTCCTATAAATAGTCTTTTTAGACTTCATTGTAATCTCTCTCCAACAAATCAAAGTCTTTATCTTTATTTGTTCTTAAATTTTTGTCTTACTAACCCAATTTTGGGTTATAATTAGGATCTTTGATGTATCGCTCCTAGCAATAGGTCAATCGTTGAAGATTGATGGAAGAATCTCTTTCATTCTTCTTCAACTTGTGAACTAGATTCTCTCTCACCTCTTGTGTCGATTTCGTTCTTGAAGAGCAACATGCCTAGCATCAACGATTTTTTTTTACATGTTGACACGCTTCTCTCAAACTACCAATTTTACATTTGACTCAACTGTCATTTCTCTTCTGGTGAAGTCGTGAAATATGGTGTGGAACTAGGGGTCCGCCTTTTTAGACATGCCGCATCGCCATTTTCTTTTGTTGCCTTTGTTTCCTTTCTCTATCAAGTTGCTTCGAAGAAATAAAATATCTGTAAACAATTTTTGGCACTAGAAGGAGGGCAAGCATTACTAAATCGGAAGTAATGGCAAATATTAAATGTGAAAATGAAAGCCTTGTATGTAAGGCCTGAACATTTTGCGGAAATGGAATAACGGCCATTTGTTGGCCAACTTTGAAATCATTCTGAAAAAAGAAAAAAAAAATGGATAGAATGAGAAGCCAGTGTAATGTGAAACGAAAGCCTCACAAGGCTTCAACAATTTAATCATGCAAAAGCAGCTATTCATTGGCTTTGTTAAAACGAAAGCCTTGCATGAGAAGCCTTTGAAATCAACAGAGATTTCAGCCAAATGGCCATGAATTTGAGCCATACAGTGGCCATGAATTAGAGCCATACAATGACACATGGAGGCTTGAATATTCGCTTTTGTTCAAAATAAGTGCTTATAAATTATTCCATTAATGGGACAGCCTGTGAATGTTTGGCCTTTGATGTAGAAATTTTTCGGATAGAAAGTGGGTTGCCACAAATAGATGGAAAAGGCTATCCAGCTTAAAGGCCCTTGCACACGGAAGGCTTGAACAATTTATTTGTTCAAAACAAGCCATTTGATTGTTCGAAAGTTGGATGAATTTATGTGTTAGGCCTTCCACAGAGAACACATCCATATGCTTCCATTGTTGGAGGTTGAGTTCCATTGGGCTTCAAATTATGGCCTAAATCAAATGTGGAATAAAAACATTCCCACTCTTAGTGGAAGGCCAGGACGGTGTTGGTTCAAATTATTCCTCATTTGAATGAGCAAAGGCCAAAAAATGTTTTTTAGTGGCCATTTCTGATCATTCTTTGAAAGGGGTAAGTTATTGCTGTAGCTAAATTTTTTGTGGCTAAATTATAGAATGAGAAATAACCCCCTTTCGATGATGAATTTGGGGGCAAAAATTCATCTTTGGAAGAGCCAATTATAAAACTTAAGAGGCTCAAAAGTTTGAAATTCGACATATGCCATTCGGTATGAATGCCTTGCATGGAAGCACTACAAGAAATTAGCTTTTTTGCAAGGAAATTTTTAGCGAGGATGTCTATTTTCTCGCTAAATGAAGAGTTTTGGCGAGGAAATTATTGTTTCCTCGCTAATAGTGTTTTTTTTTGCATGGAAGGCATATTTTCCTTGCTATTTACTTGTCGCTAAAGAGTATTTGCAACAAATTTCAAAATTCCTCGCTAATTGTTGTCACTAAAAACGTGGTGGGAATTTTTTATATAGGCGGGAAAAAGGAATTTGCGAGGAAATACAGTATTTTGTCGCCAAAAGCCTGTAGTGAGTTTTTGTGGCAAACTTATTGGGATGCTAAAGTTGAAAACCTTTTGCGAGGAATTAGTTTTTTCGCAAAAACATAGGTCATTTGCGAGGAAATACAGAATTTGTCGCCAAAGACTATGGTTCCTTTCTGCGGGGAATTGTGTTCCTCGCAAAAAACTAATTTTTTGCAAGAAAATAATAAATTTGTTGCTATAAGTCTAAACTTCCTTTTTGTGGCTATGTTAGTCCATGCAACAGTTAAAAGCACAGTTTGCGAGGAATCGGCGTTACTGCAAAAAGAAATTAATGCGTCCAAAGAAATTAAAGTCTTATAGTGCATTGCATGAGGCATTCTTTTGCGATCAAAATCTTCTATTTTTTACGTAATATGGACTAAATCACTTTGTACCAAGAATGAAGTTGATCGCGTATCGTTAGACACTGGATCAGACTTAAAATTTTCATTTTATCGACAAATTTGCATACTGATGAATGTGTTTTTCTAAACCGATTAAGCCAAAAATTCACGTGAATGACTTAATCGACAAGCTCAAGGAAATCAACGGCATCGATCATCATGATTATGTTTGTGTTGTAGTTACGTGGCTACTGTACATTCACTACAACAAATTTGGGATTTTGTGACCAGCAAAAACTAGTCTCTAGATTTGAACATTTTGTGACAAAAAACTACTTTGGTCACAAAATCAAAAAAACATGAAGTTCCCCCCACTAGGCGCACGGCTGGAGTTGGTGCCAAACTTTCCCACCATAGGAAAACTCTTTCAGCGATCAGGTTTGTGGCCTTTTGCAACCAGAAAATACTATCATGTAGTTTGTTGACTAAAAAAACACTTTGTCGCCAATGAGATATTTTTTTGCAAGGAATGGCCCACTTTGGGTGACTAATTTGTTTAATATTAGCGTCCAATTAATTTTCTTGCTAAATGGCGTACTCAATTGCGACAAAGCCAATTTCTTGCAAAATGTATCTTTTTTGCGAGGGAAAAAAAATTCCTCGCAAAAGAGAATCGGAGACTATATTTTTGCGAGGAACTGACGACGAATGAAATTTCCTCGCAAAAGGCTTTTGGCAAGGAACAATTCGGATTTTGCGAGAAATTATGGTCCTCACAAAAAGCCTGATTTCTTGTAGTGAAGACTTGAAGAGTCTGTTTGTTCGACATATGCCATTCGGGGAAAGATTTGACTGTAAATTTGACGAATGGAGATTATGGGTGGCCAATGGCCATCAGCCGATAGAAGAGGCTGTTGTAGAAATTCTGCATGTATAATGGAGTAGTATTTCTTTCTATTACTACTCCAAAATATTTTAGGCACGCCTGGGTATTATAGGGCTATAAACAAGCCGAGTCGAGCTTTGTCGAGCTCAACCTCGGCTCGTTTAGTAAACCAATCAAAAATTTGAGATGGAGCCTTTACGACAAATTTTTGATCGAGCCTTAACGACGGGCCAAACATTTGAACTTGGCTTGAGCCTTAACTAGCCGAGCTTAATCATTTATTAGATGAACCTAGCTCCCTTAACGAGCCAATCTTTTGTCAAACGAGCCGAGCCTCCACTCAGCTTGTTTACTAAAAGCGAGCCGATAAGTTGAGCTCGAACTCGGCTCATTGTAAACCAATCAAAAATTTGAGCTCGAACCCTAACGACGGGCCAAAAATTTGAACTCAGCTTGAGCCTTAACTAGCCGAGCTTAATCATTTAATTTACTAAATGAACCTAGCTCCCTTAACGAGCCAATCTTTTGTCGAGCCGAGCCTCCACTCGGATTGTTTACTAAAAGCAAGCCAATAACTCGAGCTTGAACTCAGCTCATTTAGTAAACGAGCCGAGCTAGTTACTCGGTTCATTTGCAGCCCTACTTGATAGTAAGCAAAACTAATTTAAGTTTTATTCTCAAACTCTCGAAACGCAAAACAGATTATTTGTCAAGATGTATTCATACTCAATTTACTCAGGCACATCAACGCCCCCTATGTTTACCAATTAATTCTGTTGGCGACACCTAGCATGGTTGCTTCATTACCCTCCATTGTAAGGGGGGAAATTCCGAGTTCGAGTCTTCATAGATGAGGTGCTCGACCCCCTTAATTAAATTAACCACCGACAACAAACCCCCAACGTCCTATCATCTGAAGAAAAAATCTTCCCATCTTCTTTTCAGTGATTCTCCCCAAACCCATTTCTGGATTGCAGTATCACCATTCAAAAGACAAGTTTCCTCTCATGGTAAGCTGCGGGGAGCTAGATTTAGGATTTGGTGGTGGCCGGTGCTGAAACGTGCAACATTTCAACAATCTATTCTGTTTGATTTCTTGCTGAAAAAGCATGCACTCGTTCGCTACAAAATCAATCGC
Organism: Rhododendron ovatum; assembly: GCA_019656835.1. Classification (NCBI taxonomy): domain Eukaryota; kingdom Viridiplantae; phylum Streptophyta; class Magnoliopsida; order Ericales; family Ericaceae; genus Rhododendron; species Rhododendron ovatum. Next base: position 8,589,255 of record CM033800.1, read on the forward strand.
CAATATGCATGTTTACATTCCTTACTGAAAAAGAATGCACTTGTTTACTACGATTGATCATATTTGGAGTTGAATAAAAACTATATAACGCTCTACTAAAACTTAAAGCAAAAAAAGTTTACACTCTTCACTAAGTGATTTTTTTTTCCATTTTAGAAAAAAGTGGGAGGCCCGAGTCGCCTGACTCCAGCCCCCTATACACCTCTGCCACTTGATGGTACCATCTTTTCGAAACCCTTCACTTGACAAGTGACAGGAAAACCACAGATTGTCTCCCTCTTCTGCTGGCTGACTCTGACTTCACCGATTGTCTCCCTCTTCTGCTGGACTCTGACTTCGTCTTTTTCATTTTCTTCCTCTACTTCTTCGACTAGTAGATGGGGAGGAAGCTCTGAATCCCCGCGTTCCCATTCTTCCATGTCCATGCCTCAATCAAGGTAATCAGCACCTACCATTGCTAGGGCTTCCATGGAAATCAACATGAAATTTATTTTTTTTTTGGGGATTGTAAAGAGCTATTTCAATCTTGGCAAAATGTTTTTAAAACAGAACTCAGAAGTGTTTATAACCCAAGGCAGTCAAAAGACAAACCTATTTATATGCAATTCGGAGTACGGAAAATCAATCTGTGTATGCTTTTCAAAATTCAATAGAGTTAGTAGAATGTGGATCAAATGTCTCTTCTCATGAACAGGATCGTTAATACGATTCTCGTGACTTTCTTCTATACCCCCCGCCCCCACCAACAGCAAATAAAATGTGTATGCAGTGCAGATTATGAGGTCAGACATGACGGTCTAGGCGTGGCTCCCGCCGGTAATGTGGAGTCGCGCATCCGATCTCGGGGTCTTTGATTATGAGGTCAGACATGACGATCTAGGTGTGGCTCCCGCCGGTAATGTGGAGTCGCGCATCCGATCTCGGGGTCTTTCCCTTTCGACGTATTCGTCGGTTCTTTGTTGCCATTGTTTGGATCCGGGATTCGACCTAAACCTTATGGAGGGTTCTCTTGCAGGTATTGTTGGTGCGATGTTTCTGTCTGGCGACATTGTATGGCAATGGTGGGTGGACGGCGGGGTGGGGTGGGGTAGTGTGATGATTGGGGCTATTTTAGACGGTCTTTTGATCAGTGGCGGTCCTAGGATTTCTCGAAAGGGTTTTCGAAAAAAAAACTTACAATATACTATCTAGTATTTTAAATGACGCTCGCCGCTAGTTGGGCGGCGACCCACTGCCAAGCACCAAGCCCGCCTAGGTGCCAATGAGCAATTCGGCATTTTTTTAAAAAAAAAATCAGGAGATTATGTTTAAGACAATATGGACTGAAATAAAAAAAAACAAGAGAGAGAGAGAGAGATACTAACACTGTTTATATATTAAAAATTATGGTTAAAAAATTAAGGGCTCCAATTTTCAATCTATTTCAACCGGTGCAAAGATCTTATTTTTAGAATCATTTTATCATAAAAGCCTAAAAGGTCATAATTAATATTTCTTTCTATAGCTCTCATAATTAAGTATCTGCTCTTCATTTGGTTTTACGGCTCACTTAGGCCTCTCATATGAAAGCCCGGAGCCAAAAATTAATTATGATCCTTTAGGATAAAATAATTTAAAAAATACTATTTTCGTACTGGTTCAAACAGATTTTTTTAAGATTGTTTATATATTAAGAAATATAATGAAAAAATATATAAACAGTCTAAAATAAAATAGAATAAAAAGCCTTAATTTTTCCACTGATCAGTAGTCATTGATGTATGGACTGGGTGTTCAAACTACTACTCCCTCCGTCCATTTTTAAGTGTCCTGCTTCGTAACTCCAACTTATTAAAAAGACATCATCATTACACCTTTCACATCAACTTTTTCCTCCACTTTCTCTACTTACCCATCATCATTACACTTTTACTTATTAACTTTTCAAAATAAAATCTACTTTTAGGGACAAAATAGACAATACACCAACTTTTACCTCCCTAACTTTACAAAATGGACATTTATTAAGAGACAGCCCAAAATAAAATACTGAACACAAAAAAAAGGGACGGAGGGAGTACAAAGTATGGACTATCCTAAAATTTCTACATGTATTATAGCAAATTAATTACTCTATGTTTTTTGGGGGTGGTCATGTGACCATATATGGTGCTCTCTATGTGGAGCCACCATTGCTTTTGATAGTCACTTCCAAGTGATTTGTGCATGTTGTGTGTTGTGTGGCTAGCTCTTAGGACAGTTAACGGCATGGGATTAGCAAACGGATTGAGTGTCGATTGGGATGGTTTGTTTGTTATGATGCCTATTCTTGCTATCTTTTTAATCTCCGCAATGTTACTTGTAATTTTATTGTGATTAATAAAACTTGGGTAAAGCGCAGATTACCTCCCTGTCGTTTAAGCCTTTTGCACATCACCTTCCTAACATTTAGAAATGATCAATTCACCTCCTCGTGGTTTCGGACTAAAGTGTCGAGCTAACACCGTTAACGGCAAATATTAAAATGACCACAATACCCTCTGTCCTTTCCATGTACATTCCCAAGTTGAAAATGATTGATTTTTCTTTCCTTTTTTTCCCATTCTTATGACTTTTACTACACAAGATTTTAAGGATTTTTTTTTTTATTCGCCATAAGATTTTAAGTTAGAAACTTATTTAATTTTTCTTAAATTCTTTTGGATATACTCCTTCGTCCCAATTTAATTGTCATTTTTGGAAGTTCGTGCCACTTTTCAATTAATTATATCTTGTAATTTATAATATTTTAAGTGATTTCAAAAACATTGAATTATAGAACAAATTGAGATCTATCAAACAAGAACCATGTTGGATAGAAAATTCATTACCACTTTAAAAATATAATTAGTTTTTTAATCCAGTTAGAATAGAACTGGAACAAGTAAATTGGGACGGATGGAGTATCTAGTTAGAAATTATTCATAAAATTAGAAACCAAAGAATCTGTTAGGTAACATTGATAATTTTTGGCTTTTTGTTCATACTCAATATAAGAAGCAAGGTTTTTTTTTTTTTTCAATAAAGAAAAAACATGTTTTTAACCATTACTAATATTCTGGAAACAAATTTAAAAAGAAAATAGAAAACCATGATCGGTAAGCGTTTGTTACCCATATCGACTTTCTTCAGGGCCATCAATGGTTTGCGAGAGCCAATTACACACACACACACACACAAATTCATAGGAGGCTAAACCTCGTCTTTGCTAAAATTGTTCCGATTCACTGGCTTTTTGAACTACTTTTGCACAATACGATCTTGATTGTTCCGGAGCCTACGGTGGTGACGCAAGGGGTTACATCCATGACTGTGAGACGAAGACTCCGGCATCGATTGGTAGCTTCGAACGCGCCTATCGCGATGGCGTCGAGGTAGCAAGGACGACGACGCCACCGACGCTGAGAGAGATGACGACGACTCCTTTGGCCAAGGGCAGATCTAATTTTCAATTGCTGATGGTTGTGATCCTGCTGAGGGAAGAGCCGCAACAGTGAGGCGTGAAGGAGATGACGACTGTTGTGAATTTGCTTGGTTGATTCCGTAGGTATTTTTGGAGGTGATGAAGAAGGGTAATGTTGTCTTCTCAAACTAAAGTAGAACTTTATTTATTTAGTTTTTCCATTCTCACTCTCTTAACAGGCTTGTGTACTCCACCTTCTGTCATTTTGGAAGGGAAATCTAATAGTAGCACTTTAATTCGAAATCAAGATAAGGTGAATTGATCATTTCTAAATGTTAGGGAGATATGTGCAAAAGGCTTAAACAACAAAGAGATAATATGTGCTTTGCTCATAAAACTTTTTTCGCCGCTCAAATAATAATAATAAAGACATGACGAATTGATGCTTTGCCTTTCATTTAATGATGAAAGCTGTGACACGAGAAGAAATAATTCAATAGTCCGGGACACGACAATCATCTGCTTGGGGCCTTTGGGCGACTGGGACCGGAAAGATTTGAAAACACGTACATGCGTTAAAAATGAATCAACTTATTCAAGTTCGACTCAACTCGACTTCAGCTTATTTAAAACTCATCCAAAACATATATTATACATGCATTTGCAAAGCAAGGCTTGAATAACAAATAAACTTCTTCCTTACACTGTTTTGGGACATCAGGCTACTAAGTTCGATTCGTTTGAGATCAACTCGACTTGAAAACAAATCGAGACAGTAAAAAAATTTTAGAATTCGCTGAATGAATCAAGCTACTCTAGCTAAGTTCGACGCTATTTATATATTTAGTCTTATTAGAGAAGCTCATTTGTGATCCACTTATCAAAATAAAACTTGAGTAATTTGAGTAATTCATTACTCCACTCGATAACATTACGTTACTTGAAAGAACTCAAGCTCTTTCAGATCAATTAGTTTGAAATTTGCTTGTAATCGATTAGACTGATTATACTTCAAAATATGTCACGTGGACATTTTATCCCTTCAAATTTTTATTTTTGGCACTTGACCACATCTAACCATTGGAAATCCTACCTCTGTTTTCCATCTGTTACGAATTGACTTCAAAATCAAATAAAAGTAATTTAATGATCTACTAAATTTTTTTAAAGTACAATAGTTAAATTCCTCTCCAATTTTTTTTTTTTTTGACAAAATCAAAAAGGTAGCATGTAACGCCCCGATTTTCGGACACGTTAATTAAATCATTTTCAACTGATTTAATAATTCATAAAACTGATATATAAGAAATGAAATTTTATTAAACAGAGTTTAGCAGCGGAAACCTCAAATACCAAATTCAAACCTACTTAATTGTCTTACAAACCAACAAAATGAAATAGAGTTTGACAAATGTGATAACACTTATGAAAATTTAAATAATAGTACGTCAAATTAACAGAACTTCTAAGGGTATGGCCTCCAAGACTCAACAAACTCCCTTTCCTCAGCAGGGAGGTCTTCACCCTGGTACGGATCGTCTTGCAGCGGATTCTGCTCTTCGGTCTCTTGATTACCTGGCATGAAACGCCAGCCCAACAGCACTATAATGAGTTTTGAAACTCAGTAGATAAATCTTACCCATTAACCCTTACTCTACAAACAATCACATTTATAATAAAAGGAGGTAAGAATCGAAAAGTATAATACTTCTTTCATTACATAACCATCAACTTAATTAAATTTCCAGAATCTCATCTTCTATAATCATTCCAACATTGCAGTATTCACCACGTTCCAAACTCAGAATTTCACTGGACATAGTTTATAGGTCCTACTAGGCTACTCTCGCAATTCTAGGTCCATCAGGCTATCCTCAATACCTGAGGTCCCGCCAGGCTACCCCTGAGGTCCTGCTTGGTCACCCCCACCATTCTAGGTCCATCAGGCTGCCCTCAAGGTCCTGCTAGGCTACCCTCAATACCTGAGGTCCTGCCAGGCTACCCCTGAGGTCCTGCTTGGTCACCCCCACAATTCTTTCATCTGTTCCCTTTCTTCGTTTACTACAACAACATACACATAATTTCTCTAAGTCCACAAGTCATCCAATATCCCTAATGTCCTTTCTACGTTCTCAGTTAAATCAACTGTAACGGCCCTGAATTTTAGTCAGTAAAAATTTCGTTAAAAATTTGAATTTTATTTGAATTACTTATTTTCTCTTGAGTGACTATATGATTTCTCGTTTATTTTGTCGTAGTTAGATTTTGGTCGTTGGTTAACTCTCGGCTAGAAAACCTTCGTGACCAATTTAGTTAGTTTCCAACTGACTAGTTGGAGAAGCCGAGTAACCAACTTACCTAGTTACTAGATGAACCTTTTGGACCTTTTGAGATTTTTGAACCTTTTGCTTTTACCCATTGGTCCATAATGGTTAGGGTAATTTTTATCCATTGGATAATGGGCTTTCCTTTAAAATATTTTGATAAGTACAAGGATATAATATTTTAATGGGTTTATAAACACATGTGCTAGTACATTTATTCTTGTTTATTGGGAATTCTCCCACCCCTCCATTATCTATTGGTTAATAACCACAAGGGTAATTTTTGTCCATTGGATAATAAACTTTTTATTATAAAAGTACATGTAGTCTTTTAAAAGCTTATTTTAAAATAAAAGATACTTGTACTCTTTTGTCCTATGATTATTAACCGCAAGGAAAATTATTACCCATTGGGTAATAACCGTTAAGAAAGTTAGTGACCCTTGGATAATAGAATCTTTTGACTAAATAAAGTACCGATGTGACTAGGAAACCTTCTAAATAAAGTTGATTTGACTTGTACTTTATTATTATTTTAATGGGCAGAATCCTAGTCTTTTTACTTAATTGGGGTACTTGGTACCACACCTAAATTAATATAAGGCTTTTGTCACATGCTTTAAAGTACTCTTTGATTATTTTAATATAAAAGTTCCCTAGTTATTATTGTCCATTGGATAATAAAAGTTAGGGTATTTATTATCCATTGGGTAATAGTTTGGTCTTTCAACCAAGTACATGGGCTTATTAAACTAGTCATTTTTCCCAAATTCCCATGTGATAAAGTACCCATATTTTATTTGGTAAGTACTTAGTAGCCTTAAAACCTAAGTTTTCCTAAGTACTCTTTTATTATTTTGTATTGGGGTTTTGTACCCAATTGGATTAATTTATTGGGGAGTTGATCTTCCTAGAGTACACTAGTTTATTTATTTAAAGGGGCATGTGTCTTATTGGATTTCTTTAATGAATTTTTGATTTGAAAAATCTTATACTTTATTATTCTTTCTTGTTATATATATATATATATATATAAGTGTACTAGGGAGCGAGAGAGAGAGAGAGAGGTGCCGAGAGAGAGGAGGGAGAGAGGAGAGAGAGAGAGGAGGAAAGAGAGAGGAAATTGTGTGGTACCTTGACTTGTCCTTCCTACATCTTTCAAGTCCATGGGAGAATCTTTCCCCTAACCAAACTTAACTCCTCATTTGTACTCCCATGCTTTATTTAAAATCAAATCTTGTACTCTTGTCTCCTTTCCTTCCAACAAATCTCCCATAGTCCAATCCAAGGACTAAACCTAGCCTTACAAGCTACCTTATCAGGCCTAAGTCTATTTAGCCTAATGACAACCTATGATGGACCATTATGACACAATCCTAGCCTTTATTAGCCTTAGACCTTGACTACAAGCTAGACCTAGGTTATAATTACCTAGAAAGGCTAAAGATTTTAGTTGGTTTCATAGCCTTACACCTAAGATTTGGCCTAAGATTTGGAGAAAGGGCTATGACTTGGTTGAAAGGTTGATTTGATGACTTAATGGAGCAAAATCCATGGGGGATATAGAGAGAGAGAGAGAGGGCCAGCCATAGAGAAAGAGGAAGAGCCAAGATTTTTGCCTATAAATAGCACCCCATGTTTGCCATTCAACTCACACCTTCTCATTGCTCCAACTTCTCTCTAGAATTTTCTTTGTTCTTTCTTTGTTCTTCCTGTTCTTGAATAGTTCTTGAGTTCTTCAAGAAACTCAATCTAAAGCCGCCACTAAACCGCCACTCGACCACCCTTCGATCCAAAAAGTAGAGTAGTATTAGTCAAGTAGAAGTTTCGAGGGAAACCTTTCTCTTTCGAAGCTACCGGAGGCATACCATAGGAAGTTACTCCGTCCGACCGCCGACTAACCTTCCGTAGCCGTTACTACCGCCAAGAAGTAAGGTAGGATTCCCTTATCTTCCACCCCAAGTATAAAGTAGAAGTTTCTATCTCTATTCCTAAGTATAATGTAGGTACTCGATAGATAAGTAGATTATTTATCATGTGAATCTAAGTATTCGTATTTTGATCTTTCAAGGAGTTTGAATTGGGTATGAATATATGAATTACTTGTATTACTTGTGGTGTGATAAAGTATAAGTGATTTCACTCCAAAGACGTCCGTACATGCGGCGTTGTGCTTTGAATAAAGTATAAGTGATACACTCCAAAGGCGTCCGTACATGTGGCGTTATGCTATACGTGGTGATTGAACATGATAAGTAGTATAGAATTGGATAATCTTGTTAGTATGTTTTATGCTTACCGCGGAGTCTATGCATGATAACGAGACACGAGAACCGAGAAAGTAGAAACATGGCACCTAGGGTGTGGTTAATGAAAGGAAATGTTTTCGAGGAAGAAAATATTTTTGAAACTACATAATGACCGGTTTCGGATGGCATTATGTGAGTTGTGTGTTTGCGTGTGTAAAAGAAACGTTTGAAAAGGGTGAAAAGATTTGAAATCCGCAATGTGGCCGAACTTGCCCATTGTGTGAGGTGTGTGTGTGTTCCAATGGGATCAGGAAAAAACGGAACCATTATGAGGTTGTGTGTGTGCCAATGGGAACCCGACGCGGCGAAACTACTGTGAGGATACTCGGGAACTCGGCGCGGCAGAACCGAGGTTGGGTGTATGTGCTTGGTTATCCGCGGTACGGAGCCAATGCAAATGTGTGACAATGGGAACCCGGCGCGGCGGAACCATTGTGAGGATACTCGGGAACCTGGCGCGGCAGAACCATTTTGAGGATACTCGGGAACCCGGCACGGCGGAACCGAGGTTGGGTGTGTAGCTTGGTTATTCGCGGTATGGAGCCAATGCAAATGTGTGCCAATGGGAACCCGGCGCTGCGGAGCCATTGTGAGGATACTCGGGAACCCGGCGCGGCGGAACCGAGGTTGGGTGTGTAGCTTGGTTATCCGCGGTACGGAGCCAATGCAAATGATTTGAAAAAGTGTGGCTTGGTTATCCGCGGTACGGAGCCAATGCAAATGTGTGCCAATGGGAACCCGGCGCGACGGAACCATTGTGAGGATACTCGGGAACCCGACGCGGCGGAACGGAGGTTGGGTGTGTAGCTTGGTTATCCGCGGTACGGAGCCAATGCAAATGATTTGAAAAATGTGTGGCTAAGTTATCCGCGGTACGGAGTCAATGCAAATGATTTGAAAAATGTGTGGCTTGGTTATCCGCGGTACGAAGCCAATGCAAATGATTTTAAAAGATTGGGTGTGTTAAAAACGAGTTTTTGAAAAGATAATACGTCTATGAAATGAGAAAATGTTGACACAATCTACGATAAGTCGCGTAGGAGAAACCCGAAAATCTTGGACACCAACGATAGATGATTAACGAATGTGGATGTGTCATTGTTAACTGTGTATACACGTATCATGTGGAAATCGATGTTTTATTATAGCCTTGTTTGTAAGTTAAGGTTGGTAGGTAAGGATTTTCCTATTGAGCGTTGTAGCTCACGGTGTTGCCTTTTGGTGATCCTAACATATTATATTGGTGGTGATGCCGGTATAATGTGTCAGACCTTGTAGTTATTCAAGATGAACAGTTCACCGTGGAAGCCTTAGAGCTGAGGAGCTGGCTAGGATGTAGGAGCAAGAAGAGTTGTAGTTAGGAACCCTAGAACCCCCTTCATTTGTGTAAATATTGAACTCTTGTGGGAATTTGTTGTAATAACGAGCCAGACTCCATTTGATTTATTAAATAAAATATCCTTTTAACGTACCCAAAATTCGGGGCGTTACATCAACAAAGCAATATTTTAAACGACGAGTAAACAGATCATACTATCACCACATACGCAGGATAATTGAACCACCGTAGGTCACCTCCAGTGAGCTTAAGTCCAAACTAATCTCAAAACAATTTCGATATGTTTCAATACCAGAGCAATTGCAAGTGGATCAATAATAATAACAGTTCAGAAAGAGTCAATAAAACATAACACTACTGATAGTTCAAAAGACAAAAGAATTTCACATATAGCATTCGGATTTGTCCGTGTGACTTTCGGGTTTCATTAAAATTTCGCACATAGGTTGATTTTAGTCCATTTTCATAGTTTGTCGTTTTAGAATTATTTCGTAACCCAAAGGGTCAGTTTAGTAACTTAACTAATCTTAGCGATTGTCATGTAATATTTAACCTTAAGGTAAAATGTGTAGTTTTACTAAGTTAAAATCTTACTAGTCGATATCTCCAAATTGTTTTAATCTAAAGTGTCACCTTAAACTATTCACCTAAACACCATCTTGTTTTATTATCTAAATTACTGAAGTAGTCAATTAAGTATCACTAAAATGACATACATTTTTATTAACTAAAATAATGAATCATTTAAACCTCACTTTTCTTTTTTCTTTTTTTTTTTACTAATCTAACAATATATTGATATAGTTTTGTTAGTGAAATTTAAACTTTACTAGCTAAACAAGTAAAATTAATTATCTAGAACATCCGTATAATTGCTTAATCAAGTAGGTCCAAAAATCTTATATTTGTTTAAACTTCTTTACACTTCTAAATATACTAACCAATTAATTCGTGTCTCACCATACTAGTTTTATCATATACTCATGTAGATCAGTACGTAGGAAACTTAAACATTCAAGCACATTACCAAAATATCGTGCAATAACAATTGTAAGGCCAAGACTAAATGTACATCATTAAATTAATCACATCAATGTATATTACCCGAATGTGTGGTAACTAGTAACTAAACAGTTTGTTAATAAGGTGGTCACTGTGAGGCCGCGACTCACGGACGCAAGGTACGAACTGTATTGGATAGTTTTCGACAGTTTCGGATTCTCCTTACGTGGGTTTAATTTGAGCCGCGAATATACTATGAAACATATTTAATATACTTAGAGTTAAGGGATAATGAAAAATCTACCTTAATCCTTGGAGTTCTAGCTAGGATGGATGAAAATGGTGGATTCGGAAGCGGGGCTTGGTGGCCGCAACGGTAGTACTTTTCTTCCTTCTTATTCTTTCTTTTGCTTTCTTCTTCTTTCTGTCTCTCTTGGAAAAAAAAGAAAAACGAAAAGGGAGGGAGTTATTAATGCTCTCTCTCTCTCTCTCTCTCTCTCTCTCTCTCTCTCTCTCTCTCTCTCTCTCTCTCTCTCTCTCTCTCTCTCTCTCTCTCTCTCTCTCTCTCTCTCTCTCTCGTAGTGGAACAAAAAAAATGGGGAATGGAAATTAATGGGAGAAAGTAATACAGGAGAAGGAGGAGAAATTATTTCCCTCTCTCCACTATCTCAGCCGAATAGATGGGGAATGGGGAATGGGGGAGGGATTGGTTGTTGTAGGGAACGTGGGAATGGAGTGTGGAAACGTGGGATAAGTTTGGGTTTGGTTTGGATAGGATTTTAGTTAGGGTTTTTGGGTTTAGTTATGAAGGACAAGGGATTAATATAATTGTGTGCATATCTAAAGTATAATAATTTTCGTATACGATTTTGTTTGTAATATCAATATACACATAATAATGTATTTTAGTTAATTAATTTAACTAATTATTGAATTAGTATTTAACATTTTAAATTTGTATTTAAAAAAATAGAGTAAAAATCCGGATCGTTACATAGCAGGCCAGGCCCCAGCTCCTATAAACCTCCACCATTTGACGGTAAGCTATTTTGTGTTGCTCCGTTTCCAAAATCCACTTGAGAAGTAACTGGGAAAACACAAATAGTCTCTCTCTTCCTCTGGACACCGACTACTTCTTTTCCATTTTTCTTCTTCTTCTTCCTCCTCCTCTTCCGCTAATAGATGGCGAGAAAGCTCCGGATCCCCGCATTCCCATTCTTCCATGTCCTTGCCCCAATCTAGGTAATCAGCACCTACCATTGCTAAAGCTTCAATGAAAATTGACATGCTTCGTATAATCGTATTTGTGGGTTATAAATGTCGGTAAGAACACCTTAATTTACTGGGTCAAAATAGAACTCGATCTGAAGTGTTTTTAAAACAAAGCAATCGTACGACAAACATATTTATATGCAATTCTGAGTTTGAAAATCAAACTATTATCTTCTTTTCAAAATTCACGAGAGTTATTAAAAGAGGAGGGTCAAATGTCAATATCTTCTAAAGAAACCTGAGAAGGAGGAAATACAGCAACATTAATCTCGTGACTCTTTTTTTCCCCCACAGCAAATAAAATGTTTATGGGTGCAGATCGAGTATGATGTCAGATGTGACGACTTGATGCATGCCTATTACGGCCCGTTTGGATGCGGGTAAAGAATTGGGGGTATTAGTTAATAAAGGGGGATAAAATAGTAGGGGGTATTAGTTAATAAGGGAGGACCCACATTGATGTGATGTTTATGGAGGGGGGATTAAATAGTAGGTTGTTTGGATGAGGTATTAGAGAAGGGAGATTAAATAGTACTTTGTTTGGATGAAGGATTAATAGGGGGTATAAAGAAAGGTGGATAATGTAAAAACTATTAAATGACCATATTGCCCTCGTGCAGTCCCTAAATTCATTTTGTATTTGCATTTTATATATAATTGCAAATTTAATTATTCTTTCACATTTTAGCCATAATATTTATTTGTACTAACAAATTAATGAATTTAGTATTATTATTATTAAACATTTTTTTATATATAAAATTTGGTTTTTTTAAAAAAAATTAAGTGTTTCAAATTTCAATCTGTTTGAACGGGTGAAAGATTTTAATTTTTTGATCATTTTATCCTAAATGGCCATAATTAAATTTGGACTCTATGACTCTCGTTGATTTGCCCTAAAAGATATTTGATTCTACAACTTTCTTAGGGTTAATAAACGAGAGCTCTAGAGTCAAAATTTAATTATGATCATTTAGGATAAAATGATCAGAAAACTAAAATCTTTTCACCGGTTCAAACGGATTGAAATTTGGAATACTTAATTTTTTAACTATATTTTTTAATATATAAACTGTTTAAGGAGGTTGAAAAATTAAGTGTTCCGAATTTCAATCCGTTTGAACGGGTGGAAAGATTTTAGTTTTCTGATCATTTTATCCTAAATGACCATAATTAAATTTTGACTCTATGGCTCTCATTGATTAGCCCTAAAAGATATTTGATTCTACAACTTTCTTAGAGTTAATCAACGAGAGCCCTAGAGTCAAAATTTAATTATGGTCATTTAGGATAAAATGATCAGAAAACTAAAATATTTCCACCGGTTCAAACAGATTGAAATTTGGAACACTTAATTTTTTAACCATATTTTTTAAAAATTTGGAACACTTCATCTTCCTCTTTCCAATTTTCTGTTCTTCTTCTTCTTTGTTTTCCTGCTAAATCGGAAAACCCAGCAAATAGGGGATTGCAGAAAGGGGATAAGGAGGGATAAAATTGTCCAATTTCAAGGGGGATTGGGGGTATAACTTAATAACACCTCAAATCCCATCCATAACTAATACCCCCGCATGACCCCTTGGCCAGTATTGCAAAAAGGGGCGACTAAATAATGCCGGTAGCCATTTGGCTTCCCAAACAAGGGCTTAGCCCTGGGCCCACGTCCTTATAAGGGGGCATAACTAATGCCCCTTGCTAATACTCCATCCAAACGACCCCTTAATGATAAACTTGTGAGTTTCCCAAGCAAAGTAATTCAATTTTTAGAACTAAACGAACCATCTCCAAAAGAATTAGGAAGGAGATGTTACCGATTTAAGAAGAAAAATTGAGAAATAAGGGAAAAGGTAAAAAGGAGGCTCGCTCGACTTGCATTCTATTAAAAGGAGGCTCACTCGACATCTGTCAAGTTTACTCCTATTAATCGGAGGCTTTGTGATGAGTGGATGCCCGATTCTGGAATCTTTAGGCTTAACAATTGTTGATAGGAAAATATTTCTAAACCGTATAGCTTTGTCTTGAGTTTCAGGGATGCCCCATTGATGTTGTTGCTTTTGCGCGTTTTTGTTGAAATGAAATTACTTTTAAAAAAAAACAGATAGTGAGATTATAATTCCATGATTGTTTCATGGCTAAAGTGCAGTGAATTTAGGGGCATCCTCACGTGGTGGTGCACTAACATCTTTCTCAATTACATATTCAAACGGGACTAATACATTTAGTTTTGAGTTCCACATGAATATATAGTGAAGAAAATCATTGGGCACCATGTGGCGACGTCCCAACAACACTTAATAATTTGGCTCCTTGTTCGGACATGGTACAAATTTGTTTTTATAATTGCAAAAAATAATAATAATAATCAAAACATGCCAGTGGAGAGCCGTGCCCCCACTGGCCCTCAAGTGCCTCCGCCCGACCCCGGCCCCCTGTACACCTCTGCCGCTGCCACTTGATGGTACCGTTTTTTCGAAATCCTTCACTTGACAAGTGACAGGAAAACCACAGATTGTCTCCCTCTTCTGCTCCTGGACTCCGACTTCGTCCTTTCCATTTTCTTCTTCTTCTTCCTCCTCTTCGGCTAATAGATGAGGAGGAAGCTCTAAATCCCCGCGTTCCCATTCTTCCATGTCCATGCCCCAATCATGATAATCAACACCTACCATTGCTAGAGCTTCCAGGGAAATCGACATGATTATTTTATTTTATTTTTGCACGTGGGGATTATAAAGAGTTACTTCGATCTTGGTAAAATGTTTTAATGTTTTTAACCCAAGGCAGGCAGTCAGAAGACAAACATATTTATATGCAATTCGGAGTTCGGAAAATCAATCTGTTTTCTCTGTTAAAAAATTCACGAGAGAGTTAGTAGAATGTGGGTCAAATGTCAATATCTTCCCATGAACTGGATTGTTGATAATTAAGCAACATTCTCGTGACTCTTTCCCCCCCCCAACAGCAAATAAAACGTGTTTGCAGTGCAGATTATGATGAAAGATGTGATGCGAGGTGAAATAATTCAATAGTCCGAAACACTACAATTATACGTAAATTTTCAGTCCAAACAAATTTAGCCTAATCCACCATCCTCTCATTCAGCCCAGCCCAACCCGTCATCCGTTTGAACTGGTACGAAGATTTTATTTTTCTGATCATTTTATCCTAAAAGCCATATTATTTTTTTGTTTCTATGGCTCTCGTAATCAAGTATTTGCTCTTATTTGGGACTCTACAGAGCAGATACTTGTTATGAGAGCCCTAGAGTCAAATATTAATTATAACTTTTTAGAATAATATGAACAGATAAATAAGATCTTCACATCGATTCAAACAGATTAAAAATTGAAGCACTTAAGATACTTGCCGAAGTATTGTAGCGAAATTTATTTTACCTAAGCTTTCACCTAACTGTTGCAGGTGGGTTTTCTCGGTTTTAGATAGCTATAATAGCTAATATTCCATTTTGCTACTCTGCTATACATGCTCTAAAATAGAACAACAAAATAAAAAGGGAGGAAAAATTCTTTTGTCGTTCTTCAAACTCTTTTGTACTTTTCTTATGTTTATTTTTGAAATTTTATATATTTATATACGAGTTTGCCTCTTTTTGGTTTATATATATAAATTTTGGTTAGCACAGGACAAAATAAATTCCTGGTTTCGCCCAACTTTACGTTACTTGAAAGAACTCAAGCTCTTTCAATCAATTATTTTAAAATTTGCTCGTAATCGATTAGACTGATAAACTTACATTTTTTTAGGGGTAAATTATAGTTAACCCCTCAAACTATGCCTTGCGGACACTTTATGTGACGCCCCACCCCTAGGAGTTCTAGGTACTAGTGGTCGATCGGCATGAGGGCGGTTGAAACCCGTGCGGGGCTGTCTGATCGGTGACTAGAGAGGTCAGCTGGAGGTGGTCCCAAATTGTATGGTGAAGTGTAAGTTGTGTGTTATAAATAATAGATCGATATCCTATCTTGTACAAAGGTCTTTTAAAACCATGAGGGCGTCCAAATTCATTGAAATTTCACAGTTAAGTGTACTCGCCCTAGAGTAATTCTGAGATGCGTGATCTCACAGGAAAGTTGTAACGCCCCGACTTTCCGGAAGTAATATAAAATAAAATTTTAGGAAAATTTGCTAAATAAATATAATTTTTCAAAATAAAGTTTAGCTATTACAGTTACAAGATAAATTTACTGATTCAAAATACATTAATTTCAGAGCTGACTCTAGGCTTGATACAAATCCGAAACATACTCGATCTTCGTTCCTGATATTCTTTCCGTGTTGAACTGCAACATCTTTGAATTCTCTCCATTGAATCCTGCACCCATCGCCGAAGCAAACGATTTGCCAGGATACAGACGTATCCGTGAGTGATAAATCACCCAATAGAATAATTCAACCCAACCACCCCTCTTACTTTACAATTAGCAGGTAACAAGATAATATTGAATTGAAGAAACCAAACAAATATTCTCCACATAAGCCAGTTCATTACTATCCATAACCTAATGTGAAATCTAAGATCTCTCCGCGAGATCTTTCCTCCCCAACCGCTAGCCATGCCCTGTCCCATGAGATCACTTTCTTTTGTTGTCATGGATTGCACCTCAGTTATGTACCTAGCGTGTATACCTCTCATTACAACAAAAGAAAACTTATTTTGCCAGTTTCAAATCATCATTCATCACTGGGCTTACTTTGCCAGTATCAATACATCACTGGACACCCGCCAGTTTCAATTCATCAATCAATAATGGGCTTACTTTGCCAGTTTCAAACCATCACATCCAACTCATCACATCTCAAAATCTCGTCTGCAGGCATTCTAAAGAAAACAAAACTTTTCAATTCATCAATTACCTAGTATCGTCTAAGTGAACTCTATTCGCATACCACCCCATGTCTCTAGGGTCCATTCTAACATTCAAATCAAGTGTCGGTGCAATATACAATTAAATCAAATAATAATTAAAACAATTTACGAGCAATGCAATCACACAACTTTTTATGAATGGGCCGTTGCCCTTATTCTTATATGGTACAATGTCAATAATGAAGTGGAATTTTTTATAAAAAAAATTAATAAAATATTTTCTAAGCTCTCATTAATTATTTCTAAGTAATTAGATTTATTAAAAACTAATTAAATACATTAATTAGATAAAAATATTAGAATAATTAACATGACCTTAATAAGAGTCCTAAAGATCCTATGCAACTAGTTGTGTGTAAAAAAGTTGGGTTCGGAGGGTCGCGGAATTAATTTAAATAAAGAAGTTAAATAAAGTGTCCGAAAGTGAAGTAAATTAATAATAAATAATTTACTGATTAAAATATGTTGAGGTTAACAAAATTTCATCTTCGGAATGTAGAGAGTCTAAATAAAATTAGTCGGGCATTAATAATGAGGTTTATAAGGTCGTAAATAATTTTTGATCGGAAACACTATAGAAATAACAATAAATATTAAATTAAATAAAAAATATCAATTTAACAAGATATCATCTTTAAGATACAAGGAATCTAGGAAAAATTAGTTTGGGTGTTAAAACATTGTTTGGAAGGTCGCAAAGATTTTTCGTTAGTAAACTTGATAGATAACTAATAAATAATTTAATAAATATATAATTAAATAAAAAAATATGATCTTAATAAGTTATGATCTTTGAGGTGTGAAAAGTCTAGGAAAAATAGTCCGGGTGTCAAAAATGATATTCGGAAGGTCGCAAAGTTGTTTCGAAACGTTTAAAACCAACTCACTCTACCAGATAAATTAAACTGATATAATTAATACATTTTATACTAAGATGATATTATATTTCCAGAAAATAATATCAAGTCAGTAGTTTCTCATAATATTAATATCATAAAGATTGTAAAATAAATATCATAAGGGTCATCTTCTTTGTAAATAATTACAAATAAAGTATCGGACTCAAAAATAATATCAAATTGTTGAATATGGCAGAAAACGCGCAGCGAACTATATTTGTTTAGCATATAAACACTTAATATACTTGGAGAAGAGATTAGATAGGATTATAATACCTTGAATTGGATCGAATTGATTTTAAACCGTAACTTAGAATTTGGAGAAGGCAACTTCGGGTTCTTTGATCAGGGAAACTTGGGACAGAATTGGACGACGTTTGGTGATGCTAGGAGTAGTAGGAAGAGATTTGAATGATCGGATTGAGTTTCGGTTTGGTCTTGGTACGAAACCCATTTTTCTCTCTCTTTCTTTCTCTCTCTAAAACTCCATTGATTAAAGCTTGGTTTTCTCTGGTTTCTCTCTCTCTTTTGGACTGGTGGGGCGTGAGGAATATTGTGGTGTAAATTTCGTGGGTCAATGGGGAGAGGTTATATAGGTGAATTTGGAAGAGGTTGGATAAAAGTGAATTTAATGGAGTTGGGTTCATGGGATTTGGAATGGACGAATTTGGCATGGTTTTAGGGTTAGGGAGGAAGTAGAGACTTAATAGGGGAGGGAGAGATGGAAGAGGTGTGCATGCATGCAAATTGAAAAAGAAATTGAATAAGATAATTATATTTGCATATATCTTTTTAAGAAAAAGAATTAATTTTATTATTAATAATACTTTTTAAATAATTAGTCGATTACTAGAGACTAGTTGATTAAAAATAATTTCTTTATAAAAAAAATTAGGGTAAAAATCCAGATTGTTACAAAAGTCTAATAGGGTTTGACGTTCAAAGAAGACAATATTATACAAGGCAGGAGCGGGTCATTACACTTTACCTCCTCAAACTTTTATTTTTGGCACTTGACCACCTCTAACTAATGGAAATGCTACCTCTGTTGTCCATCTGTTACGAACTAGATGGAAGATGCTACTTCCGTTTTCCATCTGTTACGAATTGGATGGAAAATGCTACTAAGATTTTTTTTTAAATCCGAAAATGCTACTTAGATTGATCATACTTCAAAATCAAATAAAAGTAATTTAACGATCTAAAAAAAAAATTTAACAATAGTTAAATTCCTCTCCAATTAATTTTATTTTTTTGGACAAAAACAAAAAAAGTAGCGGGCCAGGCCCCCAACTCCTATACACCTCCGCCACTTGACGATAAGCTATTTTGTGTTGCTCCGTTTTCCTAAATCCACTTGAGAAGTAATTGGTAAACCACAAATAGTCTCTCTCTTCCTCTGGTCACCGACTTCTTCATTTTCTTCTTCTTCTTCCTCCTCCTCTTCCGCTAAAAGATGGGGAGGAAGCTCCCGATCCCCGCGTTCCCACTCTTCCATGTCCTTGCCCCAATCTTGGTAATCAGCACCTACCATTGCTAGAGCTTCAATGGAAATTGGCATGCTTCGTATAATCGTATTTGTGGCTTATATAAATGTTGATAAGAACCTTAATTTACTGGTTCAAAATAGAACTCAATCAGAAGTGTTTTTAAAACAAAGCAATCGTACGACAAACATATTTATATGCAATTCTGAGTTTGAAAATCAAACTATTATCTTCTTTTCAAAATTCACGAGAGTTATTAAAAGAGGAGGGTCAAATGTCAATATCTTCTAAAGAAACCTGAGAAGGAGGAAATACAGCAACATTAATCTCGTGACTCTTTTTTTCCCCCACAGCAAATAAAATGTTTATGCGTTGCAGAGTATGAGATCAGGTGTGACGATTTGACGCTTGCCTATTAATGACGATCGAAAGCTGTGACGTATGCCAGAGCGTGACAATCATCGGCTTTGGCTGCTGATGTCGGGGCGAGCCCCCGCTGCTACGGTGGGCTCTAAATGCAAAAAAGAAAACGTGGGCAATTCCGATGAACCACGCGGCCACAAGGAGCACTGGATATCACTTTGAGAGGAAAGTCTACAATATACCCCCCTTATAACATGTGTGATAGCATAGCCTCAAGAACAATGAACACAAACCATCATAATAATCACACAAACTCTAAAAATCATGTCATAGAAACAAGAAACACCAGGAACATTTCATATTTCTCAAGCTCATCCTATAAGAGATTAAACAGGCATTTGGAGGATAAAGTAGCTATAATTCCATACTAACGATGCTACTGTAATGACCCAGATTTTCAATCCTATTCTTTTATTAATAATAATAATAATAATCGGGGATTATCGAAACACCCGCCATAATTTTCGTTTAAAATTAATTTTCAATTCGCGCAAAATATAAATCGTCTCTAGACTCCCACCATCACCCGCGAAAAGTCTGGTTTGGCGCCACACTTTAGCCGACCAAGATGTATTTTAGTCGGTAAAATTCACAACCTTGTTCGGTTTGGATTTTAAGGGAGGTTTTTTAGAGTAATGATTGGAGAAAGATAAATAAAGAAAATTTATTAGGGATTCTGAGCAGGAATTTTGAGGCCCAAAACGAACATGCCCTAAATAGTTTTAGTCGATGATTTTATTATATTTAGCCGACCAAAAATTATTTAGTCGGTAATTGGCATATATTTGGCGACCAATTTTTTTTCGGGTCAGGAATTTTAGTGGGTAATTGTGTAATTTCTTGTAATGAGCTATCGAATATGAGTAGACAAGGAAGAGACGGATTAAAATCAAGCTCACAAACCGTCGCCCGAAAAATCAATTGCCGAAGCTCAACTAAACTTGGTCAGCACAAATCGGAGAAGAGGCAAACTAAGAGCGGAGAGGAGAGAAAAGAAGAGGAAGAGGGGACGAAGAGGACGTGGAGGAGGAGGGCGGTGAAGGAGACGGACCCCTCCCCCCGAAAAAAAAAAATCCTTGGGAGGGAGGTGAGAAAGCTAGGTTAAAAGCCATGGAATCCGTCCCTTCCACATGCAGATATTATCCATCTCCGATTGAAAATGAGTGGATTCAATTAGCAATATTTTATCAGGCATGGGGTCCATAGGTAACCCATATTCTATTTGGTTTTTCATATTTTTACTTTTTTGTTGAAAGAGTTCCCCTCCGGTCTTTTTATCTTTGCCGTGTTGCAATCCAACAAGAGGTCACAAAGTCAAATCCTACCGAAGCAAAATATTTCAAATCTTCGGGTAGCTGAAAATTTTGTCCGGTCATTATATATATTCAGAATCCGAGAATTAATCAAGGACCTGACCCAGAAATTCAGTTATAAGGTAAAAAAAAAAAGTCGTACCGATAGTTGATGGAAAATTTATGGGCCAATTAGCAATCTGACCATCTAGATTCTAGTGGCTCCGGAATGAATTTGGACCTTGTATTTCGCAATCATTTTTTATTGAGTGAATTTGTAGCTCTATTCAGAAAGGGGATTTGGGATGAAATATGAAGTTTATGCCTTCAAATGGAAGCATTTCTGAATTCGTACAAGTGATGCAACCATTAATTTCATGGAGAATTTAATCCTGACTCAAAATGACTGCTACCAAATTCTTATGCACGCAATTCGTTCTCGGTGAACTCGCGTGTAACTCACCTGTTCGTCACTTGCCTAGAATCTCAATGAGCAATAAGGAGGGTGAGTAACGTGTAAGAATAAGCACTTGAGAGGGGAAAGACAGCTGAAAGCGACTACTAATACCATGTAAGCTGAGGATCGAGCTCATCTAATTCGTTAGTTGATGAGCGACAATTAATATAGTTAGTTTGAGAGAATGGTCAGTCACACAAAAATTGAGACATAGCAAAGAACATGGGTGATCAGGACCCCCTTGCCCTGGCCAAGTGCATCGTACTTAGAACTGATGAAAACTAATAGTATGAGGCAAGGGCGGAGGGAGCATAGGGCAAGTGGGGTCACTTAAATCAGGCCACTGAGTTGGAATTTTGGTTATATATAGTTTTGATCCCGCACGTACTAGTCACTTGCCCTAAATATTCTCGTAAAATAAGTTTTCGAGATTTTTATCTCTAAGTACAAAAAAGTGAAACTTAATTCCCATTAAAGAGAGATGAAATACTTAATTATCAATAGGTCCACTTTTACAAAAATACATTTACCAATAATGAAGTGTCATTAATGGTACCTTAATACCCTTGGGTACTTTAACTAATAATTTACATTTCTAAGTTTCTGAAATCATGATTAAGTCGAAGTTAATTACACTAAGGCACTGTTTGTTTTTCTAGTAAAATATTTTACTTATTTTCCGGTATTTGGTTGTATAAAAAATTAGGAAAATATTTTACATGTAAAATATTTTTCATTAATTGGATAAAATTATTTATCCTTAAATCTTCCGTAAGTTATTTTTCGAAACCAACTCATTGCTTTCTACTGCAATTCTCACTCTTGATTTCCTCGATCATCAATGTTGACCTACGTTCAATTTCCTCTCTCTCTCTCTCTCTCTCTCTCTCTCTCTCTCTCTACTATTTTATTGATTTCAGAAAATATTTTTCATGTGCCAACCAAACACCGAAAAATTAAAAATTCAAATTTATTTTCTGAAAAAATATTTTACATCTCTTCTTGACCGTAATCCAAATGATGGCACATTTGACCAATCTCATCCTCTGGAGTGGATTAAGGGGCCAAGCAGTGTTTTAGTTTTTACATAAAGTCAGCGACGAATATTCTCTTCTTGGGTGCAATATTTTTTTTTTTTTTGGTCTTCAATTAGATTGAATTGAACAAGTGTTTGATCAAAGCCCCAGTAGAGGTGCTTGATTTTCTGAGCAATGACTGCGACAGACTCAGAGTATATCGAGCTATTGTACCAAATGTTTTTTATTCCTAGGGCCTAGCACCTCTTCTGTAAACAAAAAAAAAAAAAAAAAAGGTAAGTGTTTTTTTTTTTTTCCCAAGTTTCACATATGTCATGAATAGATATATACTTTTTGCTTAGCATTTCACGTTAGTTACTTTTTTTTGTCTCTTAAGTATTTGAGTCTTTGACCACACTGCTGGTTAATCCTAGCTAGCTCCACGCCTAAACATAGATGTACGTACGTACCTAGAAAATCACCAAACAACATTTCGCGAATTACTCTTCAAATCATTTTTAACAAAGACCTAGCTAGGTAAAATGATAATCAAAAGAAATTAACAAAAGCCCCCATAACCTTTCTTACATATATGATCCAAGAACGAACAAGTACAAAAGCAAGAGTAAAACAAATGGAAAAAAGAATCATAAATTGGAAAGAGTATTTGTAATCGTATCACGAAATATATCATATTTTGACAAAATTAATTAAGTAGACACCAATGGCTTTATTCTCCCTGCGACGACCGTTGTTAAAATCAGCCGTAACAGCCTTATGAATGTGTTGATCATCATCTTTCCAAATGATTTCAACCACCCTAGCTTTGCCTTTTGGATCCTATCCAAACCTCTCCCCTGATCGGTTTTCCGACGTAAGCCATCACGCACTTCGTTATCATTTCCACCGTTTTCGCCGCCGCCCTCACCGTGACTTAAAGTGTTTGTTTTCCAGTCGGAGAGTAATCTGGAAACTGGTCTAATTACTTCTTGTTCATCTTCATCGTCCGCTAACAAATGAGGAGGTGTCTCCGAATCGAGGAGCTCCCACTCTTGAATGTCCATGCCATACTCAATGTAGTCAGCGCCAGACATTGCCAGAGCTTCCAAAGAAATTGGCATGATATATATATATAGGATTACAGGTTCAAAACTATCTAGGGGCTATCAAATTCTGCGGCACCAAACTATAAACTCTACACGATTCCTGTGGGACCAATACTATAGACCCTATGAGTGACTTTGCTCCGGCTTTAACGGGGGGCTGCTAATGGATGACGGGATTGGTTTCTGAGGGAACAGTCGAGGTGTGCGTTTTAGCCGACTTGGATCGAGACTCTGGTTGTCAAAAGCAAAAAAGGAGATTATAGCTCGGGATTGCCGGTTTTCAATCTATTTGATCTTGAAGGAATTACTCAGAACAAGTTTACCAATGCCATTTATATATGGAAGAACCTGACTTGGTGTGTTCTTGATTCACGGGTTAAAGCAGGAGTTTAAATGGAATTTTCTACTGAATTTTCAGAGAGAGACCAATTAAGGAATGGGAAGAAGAACAAGTTGACTATGAAGTACTGTAAATTCCCGTGATTATATGTATGTTCATACTGTTGACCATGTAAGCTTTTTTGCTATTCAACAAATTGATCATACAAATTGCTATGCAGATTATGAGGTCAACTATGTTCATACTGTTGGGTTTTTTTCTTGTTTTGTCCTTATTAAAAAAAATCGCGCTTGTTAGTTTTGCGCCAAAATCTTTTGGATTATTGTTATGTCTCGTCAAGACAAATCAGAAAAGTAAAAAATCATAACTTTTATCCAAATGTTTTTGGAAATATCCAAGATAAAGCCCAAAAAATTGGCTTTTGAGCTTTGTCTTGGATATTTCAAAAAATATTTGAGTAGGTGTCAAATATTTTACTTTTCCGATTCGTTTTGACTAGAGAAATCAATAATCCATAAAATTTTAGTGCAAAACTAACAAACACGAAAAAATTTTACATAAGAACAAAATTAGAAAAAGCCCAAAAATCTTAGCCAAACTTAGCCTACGTGCACATACAACCGGGTGGATTTGTTCTTGAACAAGTTTAGAGAACATTTCATACCCAAACGAATGACGAAAATTCAAAGGGAGCTTCGTGAAAGAAGGAAAAAAAATTAAGAAAAATTATGCCAGAACTTGTGATAGGAAAAATTATTTGGTAATTTTGGGGCACCGCTATGTGGTGCCCCAATACTCCCCCGCAACACATATTTTTGCGGGACCCACTAAATATATAGATCCCACGAGGGCACCCAGGGGCGGATCCAAGAATTTGTTATATTGGGGGTATATACCAATTTCTAATTAAAAAAGAGTTACCACCCAATCAATGGTGAAGCTTGAATTTGAATATGGGGGTGGTACCAATTTTTTTTTTTTTTTTGATCGGCAAACGAAACTGTTATTAAACTCAAAGGGGTACATTGATGAGGAAACCAAAAGAACAAAGACCTATCCAACCAAAGTTGGATAAAACACCCTCAAATACTCACTCTACACCTTCCCTTTTCGGATCCCGTCCAAATACCCTTTAAAATCCTCTACCGTGTAAATCTTGATGTCATACTTAGCCTTTATCCACATGGCTACTCTAGTTTTGACTACCTCCACCACTTCCAAAACCTGGGTTGTTGCTCCGTTGAAGATATAATCATTCCTCGTTAACCAAATGGGCCAAAGAGTTGCAAAAAAACAGGCTTCCCATATATATTTCTCCAAGTTACGAAATAAATTCCCAAACCACCAAAGTGCTACATCTGCTATTGAGGATGGGCATGCCCATAGGACGTTCCACCAATCCAAAATTCCTGACCATACTGCCCACACAAAACAACAATGTAGGAGTAGATGTTGAGGAGTTTCCACCTGAAGAACACACAAGGGGCACACTACCAAGTGAATTTCAAAAATTACATTCCTATCGACAAGTGCCGATTGTGTTGCAACTCTATTTGAAGGGCAATCCAAGAAAAAATTTCCACTTTAGGTGGGCTCAAGTTCCGCCACAACGAACCCAGAAGAGTGTTTCGTGATTGAGTACGGGATTCCCACTGATTATAGACCGATTTCACCGAGAAGGTTTTGTTTGTTGTCCATATCCACTGAAGCGAGTCTAGTTTTGAGGGATCCAATGTCACACCGTTCAGTCTTTGTGTTGAGTCCTCGTATTGCTGATTCTCCCGGACACGTAGCGATCCTCTAAACTGCAGATTCCAATCTCCACTGTCCCTTTATCCACCGATATTGCTCAAAACCACATTCTGTTGGATGGATCGTCTATATAGCCTTGGAAATTCCTCTCTAAGTATAGTAGAACCCAGCCAGTTATGTTCCCAAAAAAGTGTATCTTGACCAAAGTTTACTTGCACCTTGAAGCCCTCTCGGAGAGGAAATCCAAGGGCCGAATCAATATTTCCCACCGAGCAAATGACCCTCCATACATTAGAGATCGAACCCGAGTCATGCGTATAAGGAGCTGATAGGAGCGTGATATCGTAGATATAAGCGCCTAAGTAGGGCATATTAGCGCGTTAGAGGCGCGGTTTATTCCATTTTCCACTTGATGTCGTGATTTGTCTTGTTTTTGTGTTTTTGATAGTTTTGCAGGAAATAAGGTGGTTTTTGTGCCAAGTTTGGATCACGAGGCCTTGAGGCCGTGTTGAACGTCGCCGTGGGAAGTCGTGATGGGTGTGTGTGGTGTCGGGTGACATGATGGTGACGTCGGCTGCCAAAGTTGCATGCAAAACACAAAATCTCACTAATGTATAGCGGTAGGGCTATAGCTCTGAAGTGTAGCCCTACAGATAACACTTCGGGCGGAATAGGTTGAACGTGTAGGGCTACAGCTCTCAGCTGTAGGGCTACCGAAGGCAATAGAGGAAAAATTTGTATTTCATTATTTTTAATTTCAGACTTTGCGGGATTAATATAAATACATCCCCAAACTTCGTTTTTAGGGTTTCGAACATTACATAACAGTTTTTTCTTACGTTGTTTCTTCCAGAGCTCTTGTCCTTTAAAGTTTTCAAAGTTTTGTTCAAGTATTCAAGTATTCGGTAACTCGTTTCAACTTTTGTTCTTAATTAAAGTTATTCGTTTGTGTTTTCTTAGTTTTAATCTTTCGTTTATTTTTCCGTCGCAAGAAATAGAAGCATGTTTCAATCTAGGGTTTCTTTTGTTTATTTCTTAATGATGAGTGAGTAGTCGTATAGGTAGGGTCGCGGGGTGATTAGCACACCATGGCCAGTTCGGACCCTGCTCCTATTTTCAAACAATGAAAAAGAAAATTTTAGATTGGAAAAATACTTCCCGCAGACAACCCGAGTATTGTCGGAGCCCATGTGAACGGGGAATGGCGGTCCAAAACTTATTCTCCGCTGCGCATGGGTAAACGGCGACCATAGGATCTCGCATCTTGCAGGGTATCTTTTTCAATCCAAAGTTGAACGTTTTTAAGAACATCGAATGGAGTAGGTTAATCCGATCTGGTTGCGAGTGTTATGAACTCTACGACCATACCTTCCTTTTAATTATCTGAAAAGTTCAATTATTTCGTAAGTTTAGTTAATCTCAATCAAAACAACAAAGGGTGGCTACCTAAGAGCCAGTTTAATTAGTAACAATCCAAGTTTTTAGTCAACACACATCACCGTCTCTATGGATTCGACTCCGGACTTATCGGATATTGTGCTACATCGGTCTTCACCCTACGCTTGGGGCAACCCATTAATTTAAGACTAGAAAACCGTCAAGCAAAAGCCAGCTCCTCCGATCCAGATTATATTTCCCACAAATAACTTTTACCCACAAAGAGTTTTTTATCATTTCCAAATCTCCACCACCACTTAGCAAGAAGAGCCAAATTTTGTTGTATCAATCTCTTGACCCCTAAGCCACCATTTTCCTTCTTCATAGTAATCTTCTCCCAATTGACCATGTGCATTTTCTTTTTGTCCGGTGTATCACCCCAAAAAAATTGTCTTTGTAATTTCTTCAACGACTTTGCAACTGCCATTGGCATTTTGAATAAAGACATGAAGTAAATCGGCAAGATGCTAGAATTATGGTTGATAAACGTAAGCCTACCTCCGGTAGAGATAGTTCTCGATCTCCAAATGCTTAATCTCTTTTGAGTTCGTTCAAGAATGGGCTCCCATGTTTTGACCCTCCTTGGATTGGCACCTAACGGGAGCCCAAGGTATTTAATGGGCAGATACTCCACTCTACATCCCATCACTTGAGCAAGCGTTTCAACCTCCTCCTGTTGAACATTTATACCACAAATAGAGCTCTTAGAATAGTTGATCTTTAGGCCAGACATTAATTGGAAGCATCTGAGAATTCGCTTAATATTCCGCATTTCCTCCGGATCATTGTTGCAGAAAAGAATCGTATCATCGGCGAACTCAAGATGAGAGATAGTCACCCCATTGTTTCCCAACTTAACACCCTTAATGATATTTTTCGCACGAGCTCTTTCCAGCATGATGTTAAGTGCTTCAGCTACTATGACTATGATGAACAAAAAGGGTGATAGGGGACCCCCCCTGTCTCAACCCTTTCTGAGTTTGGAACTCCCTCATAGCTGATCCATTAATCAAGACAGACATAGAAACCATGGAACAACATTCCAAAATCCATCCACACCACCACTCCCCAAAGCCTACCTTCTTAAGCATATCCAATAGAACACCCCAATTTACACAGTCGTACGCTTTCTCAAAATCTAATTTGAGGATTAATCCTCCTTGAGTCAAATTTTTCCAACAATGAATAGCCTCATTGGCAATCAAAACACCATCCAATATTTGTTTACCCCCAACAAAAGCAGATTGGGTTTCACCAATGATAACAGGAAGATATTCCTTAATCCTATTAGCTAACACTTTGGATAGGATCTTATAAATACTCCCAACCATGCTAATAGGTCTAAAATCCTTAAAAGTATTAGGACAATCAACCTTAGGAATTAAAGTAACAAAGGTTGAGTTGATACCTCTCGTGAGCTTTCCATTCCAGTGAAATTCTGAAGAAAAAAAAAACTGGATAATTACATCCTTCATGAATTTCCACCCCTTCTTGATAAACGAAAAGTTAAAACCATCCGGACCTGAAGCTTTTAAGCTATTGCACCCTTTTAGAGCAGCCACAATCTCCCCTTCTTCAAACTGTCTTTCCATTTGCAATGAGACAACTTCGGACAAGGATCTCTGAAAATGTCCCCCCAACAATGGTCTAACCTTTCTTTTCTCTGAAAAGTTACTTCAGAAATGGACAACTGCAGCTTCCTTAATTTCATTAGGGTCCTCCACGGCACTACCATTAACTTTGACTGAGCCTACCATATTTCTCTCGAACCGGTTATTCGCCATGATCTGAAAGTATCTAGTATTCTTGTCGCCTAACTTTAGCCACTTAACCCGTGATTTCTGTCTCCATAGAGATTCGGAAAGCTTATAAAGCCTCCAGTATTCAACTCTAACTTTGCATCTGAGGGCCTTTTCCTCATTATCAAGTGGTCTTCCTTCAACTACCATATCGAGTTGATGTTGTTGAGCTTCATTCTCCTGTAGTGCCCAGTTGACATCCCCAAATTCCTCCTTCTTCCAAACTTTGAGCTACTCTTTCATGGCCTTCAATTTTTGAACTAGGATGAAGCCGGCCCACCCCATTACCTGTACCTCATTCCATGTTTCTTTGGCCAAAGTCATACACTTAGGGTTAGAAAGCCAAATATCCATAAAAGTAAAAGGTTTAGGACCCCAATCCCGGCTATCATCCCTAATCGTTACTGGGCAGTGATCAGAGATTGGTCTCAGCAGCCCCCATTGCAAAATATTGTATTTTTCTAGCCATTGGTGGGAAATCAGAAACCTGTCCAGTCGGCTATGGATAGCATGATTCTGATAGTTGGTCCATGTGTATTTCCGGCCAAGCATTGGAATATCCAATAGCTCCATGCTGTTGCAGAATTCAATAAACTCTCTCATGCCCCTTTCAAGCTGTAGACATCCCACCCTTTCACTAATAACTCTTATTTTATTGAAATCCCCTCCCAGGCACCATGGAACATTGCAACCAGCCCTAAGCACCAATAACTCCTCCCATAGAATTCTTCTAGCCACTGCCTCATTTGGAGCGTACACATTTACAATCATACACTGGAATTCATTATACAGCAACCCACTCATCAGAATGAATGACCTTTGGACCGCAATATTATTAGTAGTAAAAAACTCCTTATGCCAAATACTAAGAAGACCCCCCGAGGCACCCAATGAATTGGAGCAAGCAAAATCCATATTAGCACTACCCCAGATCTTCTGAATATCAAATCTCTCAACTGCCTCTAGTTTAGTTTCTTGAACAAACTTCATGTCCGGTTTCTTTTTCTTAATAAGTTTTGCCAAAAAACGTTTCTTGACAATACTCTCCAATCCTCTAATATTCCAGGTTATAATCTGCATAAAAAATAAAAAATAAAAAGGAACCTTTGGTGCTTCACCACATAATTAGTTTCACCTACTAATTCCCTGCACCCCTCTCCTTCACTAGAGAGTATTCCTTAACCTCCAGTTCAATCATTCTCTTTAAGGTTTCATTATCATCAGGTAAAAAACTAATATCCAACTCACCTCCGACTGCCATGGTTGCTCTAACCTCGTTAACCATCGTTGGGCTGACTTGGCTAATATCCTCTAAACCCGAGTGAGACTCATCCACCAAACTGGGCTCCCGGTCCAAATCTTCACGGATCCTCAACAGATTATTCAGATGTCGCCTTCTTCTTTTCCTGCACTCCGTATTATTCAAATCCACCAAAAGATTAATGCAGGGCAGTTGAGACGATCACAGCACCAGCTGGTTCGTTGAGCTCTCCTCTGGCGACTCCATGGCCGGAAACGTCAACTCCAAAAGGGGGTTCTCAGAACGAGACCCTCCAAAAGAAGGCCTCTCTTGGGCAAAACCCACCTCCTTAACTGCTCCTGATTGGCCCACCGGCCTATCCATTAATTGGGAGTGAGCCTGTGATTTCTCTTGGGCTTTGTTGGGAACTACTAACTCCAAGTGGGCCAAAAGGCCCAAATTAGTATCCTGAACCACCGTTTCCTCCACCAAGGATTCAGAATCCTCTAACTTTGATTGTATATCCCCTTTGTCAAACATTAAATGCTCTCCTGCAGCTGGCTGCTTTGGGCCACCAACCCTGGCCTCAGATTTCTCCTTCCCATGCACAGCAGCAGAGTCAGAGACAGAGACGCCTGCACCCCCACCTACGCCGCCTTTCTCATTGGCTGGCCCCTTTGAAAGTATTTCCACATCATCATCTTCTTCCACCATCCCTTTTGCACCAGGACCATTGCCAACCTTCTCCTGAGGTTTCGGTGCTGGCCTTTAAGCAGCATGAATCATCAGTCTTGGAATTTCAGCTTCTTCAGGATTGACAAAAGAAGAAATCTCCATCACCAAGACATCATATGTCACTCCTTGAACCACCAATTGAATCCACTGTTCTATCTTAGACTTCTCCTCCGTAGCTACTAGTAAAATTTTCCCCTGAGCAAAGTATAGACCTCTCAATGTTTCCTCATGCATTGAGATAAAGTGACCCCATATTTCACCGATTCGTTGAAACGTCGTATTATCCCATGCATTGAGTGGGATCCCTTGACAGCCCAGCCAAGCAAAACGTTCGTGGCTAGCTGGTTCTCCACTCCACGGTTTCACCACCTCAAACCATCTTTCCACCCACGATTCTTTAATAAAATCATCCCTTTTCTTCTTGGCTTTGGAATGTTATTAAGACGGATCGCCCCCCCAAGGCTCTGAATTGAGCAGACTTCCCCATTTCCAACCCAAAGCTAGACCTCAAAGACGGCAGCGGGACCACTCTATGCATAAGCGCCACCGCACTCCGAAAGAGCCACCCATTTCTAATAGGATTAATCTGTAACGAAACATTGGGGTTGGGTTGTTTGGACGACTCTCCAGTAACCACTTTGGCAAATGATCTGCCATGAGCTTTGCTAAGCCAAACTTGTCCAGATGGATCAACCTTCTTGCTCTTCCTATGATCAAATTGTTGGTTAGATCTATCCTCGTACCGATCTTCTTGCTCTCTCCTTTCATGGGCCCTAGGTTGCTTTAGCTTTACAATCCAACCAAAGCAAGCCTCTTTGACAAATAGTTTTTTGTCCTCCACCCATAACCCCTTCAACCTAGAAACTGCCATGGAAGCAGAAATATGATAGTCAAATTTGACAAACCCAAATCTATTACCTATACGCTTGCTTCTTTTCCATGGAATAAATGCATCCTTAACTACTCCGAACTTATTGAAGGTTCGTTGTAGCCAGTGAAGGTCCTTGTCCTCGGGGATGTTGTCAACAAACAAGGTGTAGGTCTCCTGAGTCCTGTCTCCATTGATAACTTGAGCCCTGTGGTTGTTGATCACAGGAATCCACCCACCATCATCTCGATCCTTACCCTTCCCTCTCTCTCGCTCTTTCTCTCTCTCTCTCTCTAGCCATGGTTTTTTTTTTAGGTTTGGGTGGTTGACTGTTTCAGTATTTGCAAGGGGTGGTACCAATTGAAATCAAGGAAACCACTACATCCCGCTCTCTCTCCCAACTGACATCATAAATTAAAATCTCTAATAGAGGGAGCCGCTGCATCCCGTTTTCTTCCATAACAAGTAGCATAAATTCAAATCTCTTAGAGGAAGAGCCACCACATTGTGCTTTCTCCTTTGGTGAGCACCAAAAAGATTTGACAAATAAATTGACAAGTTTGAACGTATGCCGGGGAAAATGAGAGTCCCAAAAAGATTTGACAAATAAATTGACAAGTTTGAAGGTATGCCGGGGAAAATGAGAGTCCCTCTTTCACCCTAAGTGTAAAAAAGGAAGGAATTGTAATTCGTAATTTATTCATATAAGTCTATAAATTGACATGTTTGTGAATTTAATTTACGTGTTTATTACATCATCATAATCCGCAATGAAACATGCAGTAAAAATATAGACACCAATGGCTTTATTCTCCCTGCGACAACCGTTCTTAAAATCAGCTGTAACATCCTTATGAATGTGTTGATCATCATCTTCCCAAATGATTTCAACCACCCTAGCTTTGCCTTTTGGATCCTATCCAAACCTCTCCCCGGATCGGTTTTCCGACGTAAGCCATCACGCACTTCGTTATCATTTCCACCGTTTTCGCCGCCGCCCTTACCGTAACTTGAAGTGTTTGTTTTCCAGTCGGAGAGTAATCTGGAAACTGGTCTAATTACTTCTTGTTCTTCTTCATCGTCCGCTAACAAATGAGGAGGTGTCTCCGAATCGAGGAGCTCCCACTCTTGAATGTCCATGCCATACTCAATGTAGTCAGCGCCAGACATTGCCAGAGCTTCCAAAGAAATTGGCATGATATATATATAGGATTACAGGTTCAAAACTATCTAGGGGCTATCAAATTCTGCGGCACCAAACTATAAACTCTACACGATTCCTGTGGGACCAATACTATAGACTCTATGAGTGACTTTGCTCCAGCTGTGACGGGGGCTGCTAATGGATGACGGGATTGGTTTCTGAGAGAACAGTCGAGGTGCGCGTTTTAGCCGACTTGGATCGAGACTCTGGTTATCAAAAGCAAAAAAGGAGATTATAGCTCGGGATTGCCGGTTTTCAATCTATTTGATCTTGAAGGAATTACTCAGAACAAGTTTACCAATGCCATTTATATATGGAAGAACCTGACTTGGTGTGTTCTTGATTCACGGGTTAAAGCAGGAGTTTGAATGGAATTTTCTACTGAATTTTCAGATAGAGACCAATTAAGGAATGGGAAGAAGAACAAGAAGTTGAATATGAAGTACTGTAAATTCCCGTGATTATATGTATGTCCATACTGTTGACCATATAAGCTTTTTTGCTCTTCAACAAATTGATCATACCAATTGCTATGTAGATTATGAGGTCACCTATGTTCATACTATTGGGTTTTTTTTCTTGTTTTTTCCTTATTGAAAAAAAAATCGCATTTATTAGTTTTGCACCAAAAATTTTGGGACTATTGTTTCATCTCGTCAAGAGAAATCGGAAAAGTAAAAAATCATAACTTTTATCCAAATATTTTTGGAAATATCCAAGATAAAGCCCAAAAAATTGGCTTTTGAGTTTTGTCTTGGATGTTTCAAAATATATTTGGGTAAAAGTCAAATCTTTTACTTTTCCGATTCTTTTTGACTAAAAAAATCAATAACTCATAAAAGTTAAGCGCAAAACTAACAAATAAGAAAAAAAATTACTCCCTCCGTCCCTAATTAAGTGTCTGGCGAGCAAAATTAGGCCTTACAAAACATGCATATTTTTTATTAAAAAATTTAATTTTTTTTTCACAATCTAATAGAACTCATTGCTATTTATTGATTTGTGAAAAAAATTTAATTTTTTTAACAAAACAAATGCATCTTTTTGAAGGTCTAATTTTGCGCGCCGAATACTTATTTAGGGACGTTGGGAGTACATAAGAACAAAATAAGAAAAAGCCCAAAAATCTTAGCCAAACTTAGCCTAAGTGCACAAACAACCTGGTAGATTTGTTCTTGAACAAGTTTAGAGAACATTCCGTACCCTAACGAATGAGGAATATTCAAAGGGAGCTTTGTGAAAGAAGGGAAAAAAATTAAGAAAAAATATGCTAGAACTTGTGATAGGAAAAATTATTTGATAATTTTGGGCACTACTACGTGGTTCCCCAATACTCCGTACCACATATTTTTGTGGAATTCACTAAATATTTGGACCCCACAAGGGCACCACTTGGCACTTAGCAGCGCCCCAGGACGACTAAATATATAGTTACTCCTGGTCCTGGTGATAGATAGACGAATTTTTTAAACACACATCCTATATGGATTAACCAATTGCAACTTGCAAGTAATATTGTGTAATGTCCATAGATAGATGATGTGGTTAGTGTCATATAAGGTATTGCATGAAGAGCATCTAGTGTCATATAAGGTATTGCATGAAGAGCATCTCGAACAGTCTCGATATAATCCTAGGCAAAATGCTTAGGAAAAGTCCAGTTTTCTCCTTTGGCTAGGCATCAAATAAGAGCACTATCCACCAGTCTAAGCAATTTACATGCCATGCAATACCCTAATTTTGCCGGAATCCCAAACTGAACTTTGCCGGAGTCCCAAATTTCGCCTAAGTTCCAAACTGAACTCTTCTCAACATTCGACGGAGAACTCTCTCTATCCAAATGGAATAAACGAGATCTCACTGTAGTAAACTATTCAACGAGATCTCGCTGTAGTAAACTAAACTATTCAGTACATGTACAACAGAATAACTCACTGGAGTATACGAGATCTGACTCGTCGGAGTAAATGGCCAGAGTAAACGAGATCTGACTCGTCAGAGTAACCGGCCGGAGTAAACGATCGTCGGAGAAGAAAAGCGACGGTGTGTCGAGGTCTTCTAGGGAAGGGATAAAATGGCGAGCCTCTGGCGAGGCTGCTGGAAACCGCAAAATGCAGTTCTCAAGTGATTACCATCTCCATATAAAGAGAAATAGCACAATACACACCCCACGTCTGGAAATTTTTTCATGGTTGTTCTATTTAGGGACATTCCTGATTTTTTGAGCGCCCAGAGCGAAACTGAAATACAAAACCCTGATGCAGTTTTACAAGCAACATGGCGAATGTGAAATCAAAATTTACAAGCAAAATGCCTAGCTAGCTAGCATTGAACACATCATAAACAAAAATTTAAAAGTATCTACTCCTTTCCCGTCTTTTCAAAAAAAAAAAAATTTTGAGCTCACTGTTTTGTATCGGGTTTGAGCAAAATTTGAGATCTTATTTGAAAAAAATATGGGAAACGTCCCTGGGCAGCGGATCATGTTCACTGTCATTTGAATACACACACGGACGCAGGATTCGAGTGTCGGGTGGAAAAATATTATACTCTTGTAAAATGGGCGGTCCTTCTGTAATGAGAATCCAATTTTGTGTTACATCTCATTTGCAACACTTATATTTGTTTTGTTCGACGGTCATTTTATATGCTTATTCGTGTTACGTACATCTCTATGTGAAAATTGAGAATCCAATTTTGTGTTCGACGGTCCTTCCTAATGTAAATTTACCTGTGATAGAATTTGGATGGCGGGTGTTAGATTTTTGAAGAAAACATTAGATGGGCGAACCTACATAATTTTAATCTTTATAGACAAATACAATTATAAGGAAAACATGAAAATTGGGTAGGGCAGTTGTCTGGGTTCATCCGCCCAGGGTTTGTCACTTTTTGAATAGATTGGAAGATTCCATGAAAACAACAAAACCGAATTAAAATGATCTACTCCTAGTTTGGTTACCCTACTTTTTGGTTTTTTGCATTTTGGTTATTGACTTTTTGAATTTTGGTCAAAATGTGTTTTGAATATAGTAGAATGTTTGGGAGATATGAGTACAATGTATTTTGCAACATGATTAGTGTTTGAGAGATACGTGCCAAATACATTTTGTAAGTCCTTTTATTGACCAAAATGAAAAAAGTCAAAAGGCTTCTCTCCCCCTACTTCTTACTTCTCCTCTCTAAACCCCAAAACGTCAAATGAGTTCTACGAAAATGGGTTTTGAAAATTGGTAACTAAACACCCCCTTATCATCAAGTGGACTCCTCATGGATCATAAAATCGCTACACCAATTGCAGAGAAATTGGAAACTCTGTTTCTGCCCATTGCAACAGCACCAATATGAAAGAAAGATCCCAACAACAGGATCAACGGAGGCGCGTACCCCTAACACAAAACAAGCAGCTATCTAAGCAGTTTTTGAAGACTGTTCTTCTGAAGCGGGAGCTGTGGCGAATTGGGTGTAACAAAGTCACTGACTTCCGTCAAATTACAGAATTTGTGCTCCAAAAAATACTGCGCACACACAGCTGCAGAAATATTTCTGAGGCCTGAGGGAAAACTTCAACCATTTCTTATTTACTTTTCAAGAATGGCTCTGTTTCTCATTATAGAACAAAGTTTAGCTTTGCCTTTTAACAATACTCATCACCTTGTCAATAGAATTGCCATGGCTGTTTTTCACTCAATTAACTTATGAAACGAAATGTAACTGTATATATCCTTAGACCTTTACTTAGGTAACACCTTTGCCGTGGGGGAACAAGGTCACCTATATCCAAAACTCCTTATATCGCCGCCGCCCTTGCCCGTCCATAGGCGCCGTTGAATTGCATCTCAATATGTTCATGTATTGAAATTTAGCAATGCTCTGTCTCCTGCTTTTGTGCGACACCCCTACAGACTGAACTTCTGGCCATCCAGTTAGCCATCACATGGGCACTGCCTCATAATTTTAATGTTGCATTTATTTATGAGAAAATCTTATTCACAGAGAAACTGTGAATAAGATTTCTTACGCTTAGTCGTAATCTATTACCGTTAATAGATTATTTTTAATTTGGATCATCCAAAATATTTTTGGACGGCCGAGATTGAGCAAATCCGTGAATAAGTTTTCTCTTTATTTATTCTGATTGTTTAAATGTTGTCATGCAGTTGGCAGGAAGGTCTGAGGCACACTTTGCGGACACATTTACACAACCGTGGTCGAGAACTTTCCAAATTAGCTTTTTCAGATTAAC
Organism: Rhododendron ovatum; assembly: GCA_019656835.1. Taxonomy (NCBI): domain Eukaryota; kingdom Viridiplantae; phylum Streptophyta; class Magnoliopsida; order Ericales; family Ericaceae; genus Rhododendron; species Rhododendron ovatum. The sequence continues at coordinate 8,626,108 of CM033800.1, forward strand.
TAAGGTCGAGCGTAAGGACACTCACCCGGCACACTGGCTTGCTAACCGGGTGATGCGATCCCCATCTTCATCTCCGGCAGCTCGGGAACACCTTTTTGGACGGGAGACTCTACTGTTCTCGGTTTGTTGTTTACATATATAATAGTACTTGTCTGTATATATTTCGTTTGTATTTCCCTGTAAACAGTCTTATATTTATATCGATGCATTTCTATCGTTCTCAGAAAAAGAAACTGATTACATGCAGGTGATCTTGGACCTTGCTAAGGGTAGGCTCTCGTCCAGTGCAGGTTTGGTCCAGTCCCGTTCTGTTTTGGTCAAAATATTAAACGATATCTGATCAACATGATTTTTAACGTGACCAATGTTCTTGATGAAATCTAAAAAGTGAACGATTATGATAATTATTTCACCCACAATTGGCCGAGACTGGATGAAACTTAACTAAATCTACACTGGACAGGAGCCTCCCCATGCTTTAGGGAGGCAATAACAAATTTTATTTAAATCGCATACCACAAAATGCCTTCTACAAGGAATCGAACCTTGAAAAATCAGACACCGACGATATTAAGTAAGAAAAAAAGAAAATGAATAGTAAAATACTTGAAAGATAGAGATAAAGACAAGTATGTACAGTATTATTGATGGTGACCACATCACTCAGCCGCTTGCTTTCAATCCTCACGTGACCCTTCAAAATGTTATGCGCTTTCATTCTTAATCTTCACTTCCGCAAATTTTACTTCTTTAAGATGTAATCGAAAGACGATTTCGCGCTCAGCTCACGCTGATGCACACAAAGATGAATTGCGCCACTTGCTTCCAGACCCAAAATAACCGCCTAAAAAAATGAACCTTGCTAATCACATAGACATTTGTGCACAGATTTTGTTGCGGAGCCCACCATAGGTCTCACACAAACGATCCGAGTCGTTCATTAACTGTTAAACATTTTTTCAAGGATCCCCGTGAAAATTAAGCTCAATCTACTACCTATAGATGCTCAATCCAATAATCTAAATTTTCATTTAGATTTTCGGATAATAAAAAGTTAGATGATTAGATCGAGCACCTATAGGTATTAGATGAAGCTAATTTTTTGCAAAGACCCTTGAAAAAATATTTTATATTTAATGAACTACTCAGATCGTTTGTATGGGATCCATGATGGGCCCCCACACTAAAATCTATGCACAATCTATGCAAATATTATCTGTGTGGACAGATTTATCCCAAAAATGCAGCTGACAACTTGATCACTCGTGGTATATAAGTATTAGTATGTTCTTTACATGAATTTGCATCTTTTCAATTTTTTAGCCCAGTACTAAGTTTCTCTCTTGAGAAATTTTTGGGTACCGGTGATACCACGTGGCTGTGCTTATATAGTGCCGAGTAGTCCATCCAAGCCGTTCAAAAATGTATTGGACGGTCTACATTAAAACCCTCTCTCTCCTCTCACCCCATCACTCTCTCTCTCTCTTTTTCTCTCTCCAAATCTGAGCCATCCAAAACCGAAATGAACGGCCTGGATGTGCCGAGCGGGCATCACGTGAAACCCACCGGACACCTCTCTCTTTGCCCAAATCTGTAGTCCAGCTTGTTTGCCTCTGATGCTTTCAATTGGCAAAAAACACAGATTAAAACAAGGCCCCTAATTAGAAAACGCCCATTGTAATCCGATTGCAGCACACTTTCATCAATCCTCCTCCTTCCAAAAGAGTACAATGTTGGCAAATTCCCATCTCTGTCTCAAATCTTCAAGGCCTCAAATCACAAATGAGCAAAAGACAGATAATTCTTGTTTCCATAGAATTATCTGAGCTCGACCCATCTTCGGCTTGTTAAAAACTCGTTTAGGATCGTGTCGATGTATAGCCAACCAATCTTTGATCATATTTTGAGTACCATGAAATTTTTTTCAGCTCGACTTAAAGTAAAGATCAATAAACTTAGCAGTGGAAAACCAAGCTATTCAAGCTCAGGTCATAAGAATACCCGGCTCAAATGCTAAACAAAACCCGAAAGCTCCTCTAGTTTCCATACCAAACGTATAACGATCTAGTGTTAGGCTCGACTCGCTCATTTTACAGTCGTTCCATACGCATATCTCTATCTGTTATCTGTTGCATCTCATTTTCTTTGCTCCCCAATTGAAGTTCCAAACACAGCTACAGATCAACACCATACCTCCAAAGTGAACGTCCCGGAGATTTTACCATTGCTATTTCAATAACCTCGATTGCTAACAAACTAGACAACCTGATCCTCAGAAAACCATTTCACTTGCTAGCAGAAAGCTTGATTACGTACGTGTACTACCTGAACTGAAACTTCCCAAATGCTAATTAACCACAATCTGCAATCAACAGTTACGAAAGCAAAACTAATTCTCCGTATTCAGTTTGAGCAACATATCAATAATCTGGTCTTTATTGCAAAACTTGATCAGCAAAAAGACCACAGTAGCTACAACAACAGGGAGAGTGAAGAAAAAAGGAAAAAAAAAAAAAAAAAACAAAGAACTCTCGACATTGAGATTTGAGAGAACTTAGTTTTATTAGTACAAAGAATACATATGCTAATATACATACCCTTAAAACCATCAGATATAAATCAAACAAGAAATATACCCAAGTCGAGAACTGGATCAAAAGTTGAAGAACTCATTCCCTGCACTGCCAAATCCAGTAGGAGATTGCAGTACATCTTGTAAACAATATCCCTCAATCGAACCAAACCCATCAAGGAACCCATCAAAAAACCCATTATCCAGACATACATCCCCTCTCTCTGCCTCCTTCCCAATCAAATCCTCATCATCTTCTTCTTCTTCATCATCATCATCCACCATGACCACCTCATCCGCCACTCCGGTGGCATTCCCCTTCTCCTCCTCCACCTCTGCTGCCATTGCTGGCATGTGACCTTCGAAAAGCGCCATGTGCCCAAACAACTTGTCTTTTCGGGAAAAACTCGTCCCACACGAGCACTTCCACTTGGACTCGCCGCAGTGCTTCAAGTGACTCTTCAAATCCGCAACCACCGAGAAGTTCTTCTTATTACACCTATCACAGGCATACATCTTCGGACAATGGCTCCTCTTGAAGTGGTTTTTAACGCATATCGCTGATTTCAGAGGCCGAAACTTCCTGTGCGATTTGTTCCGATTGCACCCCGAAAACGGGCAGGAAAACCGAGTCCCCTTCTTCCGGTGGACCATTGAATCCGACCTCTCGGGTTTTGCCAAAGCCTCTGGGGTTTTGAACTGGTTCCCGTGGGCACGCATGTGCATACGGAGATTGGCATCGCGCTTAAATCCTTTTCCGCAGATATCACAGAAATGGATGTGTTCTGCTAGCAGCTCCACCGCATCGAGCTCTACGATGTCCCAGTCCTCAATCGCAGTCGGAATCTCCTCATCCTTCATATCTTCGTCCTTGACCTTCAAGTTCACCACATTTTCCCCACTGTTCATTCTCGTTGGGTCTGTTTGATTGGGAAAAAGTCGAGAACCAAAATCAAACTGAAAGAAGCTCAAGTGAGAGCAAGTAAAAGAAACCAAAATTTATTCTTTAAAGCTATCGAGTTTCGATGGCCGTAATGTAGAGTACAAAAGAGAATCAAATTCCAAGTAATTCATTACCTTCAAATATTCGGATCAATTCAGTAATCTTCTTATCTACAAAATTTGTATTTTAAAATTTTCTTAAGAGTCCACATTTCTTTTCATTTTTTCGTGTGTATCAGCATATGTTTCTGATTAAGCCACGAATCTAGAATTACCACTGGCGAGATGGCAAGTGAAGGGACTAAATTCTCACTTAGTTTAAGAATGTGATTCCTAACTGAATATGTCATCGCGAATTACATTCTTATCTCAATCTGCTTCAAACGTAGAGATAATATAGCACATTATGATCTCATTCCCCACAAGATTTCTGTCATCCAAACTAAGCCTAAAGCATCACTGAATCAAATACATGTAGCAAAATAGTTGAGCTTTAAAATTTCCAAGTTTGATTGCTAAAAATAGAAACACGAAAACATATGCAAGTAAAACCTTACAAATCTTAAACCTCATACCTTCCTTAAGAGAATTTAATTTTATCAGAAAAGAAGAGTAAAATGAAAGACGAATCATAAATAATTTTTCCCTTGCAGAAACTCGAAAGAAGAAATTTAAATCGAGAAAAGAGTTCTACTGAGGAAATCTCTAATGTTCTCTCACTTCCCATCATTCTCTTCCTAATCAAACACAGAGGATTAAAAAAATTCTACTTCCACAGCTGTCTACCAATTAATCAAATAGCGATCGAATTCGTAATAGGAAAATGCTAATAACAGCCGAATAAAGCATGAAAATGACAAACAAGCATAGTTTTCTATGTATTAAAGTGTCTTAAAAAGTGTTAAAAGTATATCCGAAACTATGTTTTTTCGTATTCTTCCAGCCCTAACATCCCAATGGGTAATCAATAGAACAACCGTTCATAATATTTAACGAACTCATCAATTAACCTTAAAAAAAAAAAACGCCCTAAATTACCTACGAATTTCAGATCTTCCCCAGCATCGCCCACCAAAACCGGCCTTTCCAAACTGGAACCGCTCGGGTCGGGTTTTCCCGTTTGCTGAGTGCAGGCAAGGAGGGCGGCCCCGTTGACGATGATCTGGTGGATCGCAGCAGAGATCTCCGCCGACACCATATCCATCTCACTTTTTCCGATCAGAGTATTACTGTTAACAGACTCCGATAAAAACCGCTGGAGAGAGTCCATCCTCGATCGGACGGTCGAGAGGTTCCGCAGCGGGACACGCGCGTCGCCGCCCAACTGGTCGGATCCCGGGGGCACGTCCGGGACCTGGAAAAAGTCGCCGGAGTACGTCATCGTTTGTGGTGTTGATAAGCGTTGGGGAATAGACAGATGGGTTTTCGTCAATGGTGGTGAGAGAGAGGAGTGGGTGGTGGTATTAATATAAACGACGCCGCCGGGATTGACTTTGGTCGACGGGGAAAGGCCAAATTAAATCCCACTTGCACAGTAGCACCCCTTTCCCTATGGCGAACACGTGTTGTTTCGATTCTTTTTGGGGGTTTTTTATACTACTCCGTAGGAGTATTTTTTTTGGAATAACTTTCACTCACCCCCTTTGGTTTCTATGTAGTGGCACTTCACTACATATACGGTATATACCCCTACTTCGTGTAAGGTTCCAAAATGAATCGAACTGTTCGTGAACTATTCAAAATTTCGATTCGGTAAAAATTTTATTGAATTTTATTCATCTACTAGTATTCTGCTATTTACACACGCTGTCTAGGTTTGCAAGCCTACTATAGCAGAATACTAGCAGACGAATCAAACTCGATCGAATTTCTACCAAGTCGAGTTGTCAATAGTTCATGAACAGTCTGATTATTATATTCGTATCATTAGAATTTCAAATATAACATTGAATTTGTATAAATTTATACACGCACGTAATGAAAATTCTATTACTTGTACGTTCATAAGCTTTTAAGAGTACTATAAATTTATAATTTTACATGATTTTATATTATTATTATTATTATTATTATGTATGAACTAATTTATGTACGAACTAGAGTTTGGCTGTGCCTTGCAATGCGGTTTAAACACAACTAAAATGAATTGCGAAATTATTGATCACTCCGCCGACGAAAATGATTTATATGAGAAGATTTTTTCTTACCCTTTTGTTTATAATAGTTTACAAAAAAAACACACACCAAAAAAATTGAAATTGATCAACCGATAAACAAAAATATTTCTTACCATTTTGTTTAGTTTACTTTCTATCTTCCCATAACAAAAGAGAGTTGGGGTATAAAAAGTTAGAAAAGATTTCACCTTACTTTGGGGAGAGAGAGAGTGCTAAGGTTTCAAAAATTACTTCCTTTCTTATTTTAAAATCTTGCTCTTTTTTGGCAATGAAATTTTATTGCTTTCTATCTTTTCATAACAAAAAAGAGTTGGAATAGGAAAGGTTAGAGCAGCCTTAGGACTCTTCTCAGCCGTAGAATTTATGAGGGATAAGTTTGAGCCGTTAGATTTATGTATATAGGATTCAAATACTGAGCTGTTTTATTATATAGATTAAAATATTATTACAACTTTGAGCCATGTATAATAGGATAAATATATGATATTTTTTACTCATTAAGACTCGTTAACAAGTTCAATTTTGGCTCAAACTTAGGCAAGCTCAACTTGAGCTTTGCTCACCAACTTTTTATTAAGCCCAAACTCAAGTTCGCAAAAAACTTTGAAAAACGAACTTGAACATTCAAAAACTTGTCTCAATTCGACTCATCGTGTCACTCCATGCCAACAGTTTGTACCAGCGTTTAATGACCAAATGAAAAACCAAGAAAATAGATCTTTCACTAATAATAATAATCTACTATACTAAAATAAAATAAAACAATTTTATATTCCCATCTTTTCATCCCCTTCTATGCAATATCAGAAATCCTCTACCGAAATTATATACCCAAACCTTATCCAAAAGATAGAATTTTGTCACTTGTTTAGCATTTCCTAGTAAAGCGTGTAATTAACCCTGCTAATTGAAACAAAATTAAGGATCCCATTTGCTCTAAATTAGTGGGCAGTCTAATTTTTATCTTATTCTGACTTTTTTCTAGATTAGCATCATACTCTTTTGAATTCCTCATTCGTGTTGATGCGAAAAATCTAATATACATATATATGATCAATAGTTTAAAATGTTCGCCAAAAAATGAATAAAAAATTTTGTATCTTACTTTTTTAGTCCTTTTTTTAATTTTTTTTAACTTTGATTCATATTTTTATCGTATTGGGTTTCCTATTATTAAGACAAATGCTTAATCTAAAATATATTGACCTACAAGAGAAAGTGGAAATGAAATGATAAAACCCAGCTACGCTATCCCGAAAATGAAGGGAAATTAATATGGAGTAATACCTTTTCGGGCACATGAAATTAATAAGGGATGCAGAGGATGAACATATCATGTTTCTCGTAGCTGGTGGTCGGTGCATTGTGGACATAATTTAGGTAGAACTACGGGAAGAGAAGAGAGAAAAGAGAAAGAGAAAGAGAAAGAGAAAGAGTAAGAGAGGAGAATATAAAAGATATATATTAAAATAAATGGAGGGTATTTTTTTAACTTTGAGATAGATCATTTGACAGAATTCAACGCTGTGACCTAGTAAGGGGTGCCGTGTGATTTCTGAAAATAAGGGGATTGCAGTGTGTTTCCACTAGAATTCAGGAGGTGAGAGTAAAATTTGTCCTATTTTTTTAATCTTGACCCTTCGCGTAGGTGAGGAGATCGTATCCGGCGTACAGTATTCTGCATCAGGTTCGTAGTACTCCTTGTGTGAAATAATCTTTCCAATGTTGTTATCTTTTAAATATTTATTTTTTCATTTTATGAGTACGGTCGTTTCAAGAAATTTAGATGTTCAATGTTTAATTGTGCTGCTTACGTATTTTTAGAATTAAATAATAATGATAGAAATATTTTTTTATATTATTACTTGAGACTTTTATAATGCATTTAACTGTTCTCTATCTATCGTTCTTTACTCATTAATCATACTTTCAATCATTACTTTCATAAATTTTTTTTCAAAAACTCATTCAAACACACCTACTTGATATAATCATTTGACTATCCGAAACAACTACATAAGAAATTTTCAAACATATGTCGTTTTGAGAGAGAAAGAGAGAGAAGGGGATATCATGGCCTGAATTCTGAAGCAAAGTCGGATGTTTCGTAAAAATATTTACCTATATTAGATTGAGATGATTTTTATTTTAAATAAAATAAACGGCTCCGATCATTTTTGTGAAAGCTCGGCAATCCAAAACTAAACCGCAGAGAAAACAAATTCTAGATATATAGCCCCATTTTGCAGCACATCAAGAATCACGAGTTTTTCGTATGCAAATGGAGCAGCATCTTTGATTCCATCTAGATCTTGACCCTTCGGCTATGCTGAAGGAGTATATTACCATATCCTCTACGGAAATTACAACAAATGTTCTCCATTGACGCAATATTCATCTTCATCTTGTTTTTCTTTGTCCCTTGGCTCATGCGAGAAGATCTTATCCACTACAGTTGGTTGTACAGTGTTCTGAATTTTAACAACACATCTGGGACCCATGATTGAAGCCTTCTTGGCTCTGATCTGGTACTTTCCACCGTAGAGGGTGGCAAGTCAATTCAACCATTGGCATGGGACTGGGCTCCCGTCCAGTTTCCTTCCATCCGGTCTTGTCCAATTTGGATTATTCACAATAATGATCGAAACTGTTCACTTTTTAAAATTCATCGAGAACATAAACAGCATCGAAAATCTTATTGATCGGATACCATTTGATGTGTTAATGAACGCATTAAGCTTGTAAAAAAAAGTGTGCAACACTTGATTGCAACACATTTTACACAATTATCTACTAATGCTTAATGCATTTTGAAATTATATCAAACGGTATCCGGTCAACTTAGTGTTCGGCATGGTTAAAGTCTCGGCAAGCTCTAAAAGGTCAACAATTCCGATTATAATTGTCAACCCAAGACGGCTTATAAATGACTCAAACTGGACCGACTCGAAAGATCGTATGGACGGGAGGCCAGTCCATTGACATGATCTCTCGACGCCGCCGTGGGGCCATGAGACTACTGCGTGATCTCCACCGCTCCACCTAATTGGAGCATATACTTGGTTTAACTTAATACTACTATTTTTTCTTGTTAGAAGATTTGTTTCTGTGTTTTGGTCTAAATACTTGACTAACGAGATTCAAGAGAAATTGCCCGTGCAGTTGAGTAGTTTTGGCCCAACGGTAGATTCAATTCAATGATTGAAATCGTTCACCTTATAGAGTTCGTTGAGACTTGAGAGCATTAATCCCGCAAATAATCATGTTGATCGAGTTTGGATATGTAATTGATTAGAAGAAATGGATCTCTAAATTGAATACCATGTGACATGTCATTGTTGCACTTAACAAAGGAATACGATAAGTAAGGTGTACTCTACCAATACGGTTGTCCGAGGAAAAAAAAATACAAATACGATTGTGACACATCAAATGGTATTTGAAATATGATCGTCAAAGATGGTCACCAAAATGTTAGTGTAAAAAAAATACAAACCGAGCTTTAAGAAAAAACAAAAATTCGAAAGCTGAATATATATATATATATATATATATATATATATATATTTCCCTATCCGTGAAAAAATAATTATAATCTTTTGATTGCAATTTCTTGCTTCATTGTACACATCTCGTTAAGCCACGTCGAGAAAGAGTAAGAAAATTAACTCAAAATTAACGAAATTTTAAAAAGACAGAATCAAGCCAATTGGCTTTACATTAAGCCAAAAGCAAGAAGTGAAAAGTAACTATCTCCTGGAAAACAAAATATTGGAAACCCCAAGGCTCCGGGATCTAGCGACGAATTTTATATTTGCGACGACGAATTTTATTTATTCGTCATCAAATACCGAATTTGTTGTTGTGAAGTATTTTCTGGCTCGATCGCTTATATCGGATAATAATATTCCCTAATAGCCAAACAAATGCACGTTTATTTTGGTAAGTCCGTAAGTCCTAAAGTGGTCATATTTTCTTTTAATTCCTTTATGGTGGGTCCTTGATAAAGTTCTTTGACACAATTGGTCGGTAAAATGAAGGTTTCATTGAATGCACTTTCTTTTAGGTATGATGATGAGAAAAAGTTTCTAGAAGTCCCCCTAATAAATACCCATGAACAAATATATCAAGATTTTATAGCGAATAAATTAAGTTTGTTACTCTCTCAAAGAAACAAAGATTTTAGTTCACAGATTCGAAAACATATTTGTCTGGAATTAATTGTCTTGAAAGTTAATTGTGAGTATCTGTAAACACCCCATTCTGGACTGTCCAGATAACATTATTTGTCGATCTTTTACCTCCCCAATGATGATTATAGTCGAAAACAGATCGAAGACAAAGGTGTGTTTTAGCCTTGAGCGTCCCAAACCCCTTTCAAATCCATTTTCAAGCCTTTCAAACCAGAGCAAAACGGCCCCAGCAAAACCCAACTGGCATACGCCAGTACATTGGTGACGTACGCCAGTAAGTTGCCACGTGCCGGTCATCAACCAGTGGACCAGCTTTCACTGGCGCACGCCAGTTAATAGGTGGCGCACGCCAGTCTAACCCAGTTAAATCAACTTTATTCAGCCACTTGGGCGGGACTTTTGTGCCACCCTGACGTCGGCCACAGTGTCCCTGATGATTGCTTTCGGCGGGGGCGTTCTCTCTCTCTCCTACACCCCCCATCAACTAGTCCCATGCATTTAATGCATGGAAGGCTCAAACCTTGTCCCAACCAGCCAAACATGGCCTTAGATCAAAGCTGATCTCAGTCTTCCTCCTCTATAAATCCCCCCCTTGCATTCATTTGCAAGGGGTTAGCCACATTTAAGAAGAGTGTTCTCTCCCCCTCTCATTCCTTCAAGTTCTCTCTTCCTCCATTGAAAGGAAAAGGAGAGCAACCCATTTCCACACACCCCACTGCTATCCAGTCATCATCTCAGCCTCCATCTCCAACCTCCAAAGTCCAAAACCACCTTCAAGCCTCCATAACAAGAGGTATACCACCTTTGTGTCCTTTTCTGTTTTCAACTCCTGAGGGGGTCCAGAAAGGTCCAGGCTGGTAGATGATACCAGTCCTGGCCTTAAACTGGTAAAATACAACAATCGATCAAGGTTGGACATGGCGCACACCAGTCATGGCAGTGCGTGCAATACTGGCGTGGGGATCATGGATCACTCCTTTTGCTTACTTTCATTCCTGTCAACCACCTTAGCATACTAACAATCAGTTTACTGCTTCCTATATTTAAAGCTGTTTAGTAGTAGCTTCCTATATCTTGTTCATTTATGTCGTATAAAGGCCCCTGGGATCCTTCTGGTCATGTTCCAGAGCCCAGATGATGCAAAGCCAAACATAGAAATCAAAGGCAAAGTGGCATACGGCATTCATGGACTGGCGTACGGCAGTTTGCCTCAGGGTTCAATGGCTGGCCCTTGCACCTGAGCCTGATCTAGGCCTATTTTATGTCCCCGTACTGTTTTGGGGTATTCTGCTTTCTTTCATGGCCTAAAGCCATTTGTTATGACTGTGGTTATGTATATTCTGCTATATTGAACTGCGTGGTTTGCCCTGGGTGTGCGCTGGTCCTCTTCCAGAGCCCAGAGGGTTGCAAACAAAGACTGAGTAAATAAATGAGTGGAGTACGCCAGTTATGAGTGGCGTGCGCATGTCTAAGCCAGCATGCAGTGGCTCGGCCAGTGCATGCTGGCAGGACCTGCTCACATCGCTTTGTGACAGCGTACTGCAGTTTGTTCGGTTTGCTCAGTGCTTGTTCTCAATCTATAGTTAGCATTACAATCAAATCATCCATACATATTTTGTCACATAAGATGCAAGTTGTTATAGTTTTAACCCCATTAATTGCTCCCCCGCCCTAACTGGCTAAGAAATGGTGAAATGAGAGAAAAATGCAAATGTTTTATAAAATGCCCGAGTAGAGACCGATCTCCGGATTGGGCGAGTGGGGGTGCCATAAAACCCTTCCCCTCTCGTAACCTGGCTCCCGAACCTCAGATATCGAAGGTGACGACGGACCGGTCCACGCCTTTTTCAAAGTCAAACAAACGTGGCAAACGTTTTCGAGTTCGGTTCCTTGGGTATTCCACCGCTAAAACCCGAGTGGCGACTCTGAATCGAGGCGTTTCGCCACGCTTTTTCGAAGAGGGCCGCGCCCAGTCTTTAAAAGGGAACCCGAGGTCGAGCGATTTTGGGGGCGCGTGCCCACAGTGGCGACTCTGCTGGGGACTCATTGCGTTAGTTGATACTTGGCGATCAATGCATGTTTGAACAAATTTTAAGAGCTTGTCAAAACAGTACGCTCCGCGCTGCTGAAGAACGGAATGGTGACGTAACAGGATCTCAGCGTCCGACCAATCCGAACTGGGGCTTTTACTCTTGTTCACTTGTGCATTTCTCTCCAAGTATTAATTAACAAATGTGAGCCAAGCTTCAAAGGGCGTTTTGTTTCAGAACTGTTGCATTTCTCTCTCGTCAAAATCATTTTTCGGCATTTCTCCGTTCGTACTCGATGGATGGTCAGCCCCGTTGAGGTGTTTTGGGTAACTGGCACAATTTATTGGAGCCCGGGGTCCTCGAACGCCCAACAACCTTGGACGATGATGAGTCGTACTACCGTTCGACCATTGCTTTGCTCCACGCATCGCAGTGGGAGGTATATCGCGGCTCTAGTCAGAGGAACCCCTTTAGCCAAAACCGGCCTCTACTGCGCTTACAAGGCACTAGAACCTTTCAACCTAAGACAGGAACCCGCAGGGTAGGATTACTTGTTTCTAACCCCATATCCTGTCTATGTGTTACCGCTTTCCATATCGCATGCTTGTACATACATCCATGACCGTTTTCGCGTAGGAGCATGCTAGGGCGGCTTTTAGGTGGTCTTTCGTCGAGTCTGTCTCGCGACCGTGCGGCATTGCCTTGGACCGATGACGAGTCGTGCATCTCGATGTTGCATGTTATCAAAATTTGCAAGTCCTTAATCAGTGAGACTTCGGGAACTCAATACTTTCTAAGTCTTTACCTAACGCCCGATCGAGGTTTCAAACTGAAAAATTAGGAACAACGGAGAGAATGTCGTGATGCTTACACCAACCAGGTTAAAAGTGCTAATCACTTACACCGCTCAGGCTCCGGCACAGGGCTGCTTACGCCATTTCGGTTATGGTATCACGCCATCTACACCGAGTTGTTCCGAAACCAAAACTTTGAAACATCAATAAAGGTGAAAGTCAAAGGCTTAGGATGTTTTGGCATCCCTTAGTAACATTCGATTCAATCAAGGATACACCGTCGAAAAGACAATCCGAGGATTCCATGGCAATTGTCCGAGCGCCGTGAGGCAGACTCCCTCTAGTTTTAGAGTCTAGGAGGACACCGACGACGTTGGCATGAGCATTTTTCGTTTTTGTCAGTTCTTTCAAATAAAATGACTGCAGGCTATCATTGAGCTATTGTGCTTTGCTGTCTAGTCATGCCGGTTTCAAAGCAGATCTCCGCAATCAAGAGCCAAACCTACTTGGGACCGTCCGTCGGGTCCGTTTGAAGGTCTGGTTTGGGGTTTGTCTTTCGGTCGACCGCAACGGAAGCTCTGGCCTGCACTGTGTCACGGGAAGATTCGCCGCCGACTACTCCGCACGAATCTCCTCCGTCTTCTCCGTCTCCACCAGCGTCTCCAAAGTGTGTTAAGATAGAAGTGCTGACCATGGCAGATGTCCCACCTCCGAATCTTGCAACTCTGTTGGCCGATCTGCAGCACAACCTGGCCATCATGCAGCAAAGGGCCGACCAGGCCGACGCCTCTGTGGCTAACCTTCGAACCCTCATCGAAGAGCGACTTCCCATTGTAGCAGGAGGGGAAGGCGACGGAAGGCGCAAACAAGGAGCCAGTTTCGAAAATGAGCCACTAATCGAGAATCCCGCTCCAAACCCAGAAATGGCAGTCTTGGTCGCCAAGATGGCCAAATTGGAGGAAGTTGTCGCCAAATCCGAAAGAAAAGGGTCAGGAGTACTAGACATGGACCGCCTCTGCCCGTTCCCGAACGCCAGGCTCCCCGATCGGTTCAAAATGCCTGACTTTGCAAAGTTTGACGGTACAGGAGATCCGAAAACTCACTTGTTGGCCTATCATGGTGCAATGAAACTGCATGGTGTTGGGGAGGATGCCATGGCTTAGCTGTTTCCACAAACCCTTGCCGGTCCTGCCTTCCAGTGGTTCTTATCACTTGACATCTCCAAGAGACGGACATAGGAGGACATCGGCACGGCTTTCAATGCTCAGTACAGCTACAATGCCCAGCTCAAAATGACCACTCGGGAATTGGAATCCACCAAGATGACTGCAAAGGAGTCCTTCGCGGATTTTATCCAGCGATGGAGAGCCAAGGCCGCTCTCATACCCGATCG